>RXON01000454.1:0-64741 GCA_009667805.1 Leptobrachium leishanense | reverse complement strand
AGAGATTGTTATAGTGAGAAAGAATTAAAACAATGTAAATCTGCTCATTTTTTATTTTCCATGTACTCTTTTAAATGAATTAGAGGGATTTTATTGGAATGTAGAAATCTGAATTCTTGATGGTGTCCTTTATCTGCACAATGTCACACACGGTCTGCATTATTAGTATACAGGCAGAAAAGACCTTTAATAGTCAAATGCTGTAACTGTGATGCTGATAGGTAATACAAATAGTCAGATCTCTGCTAATTGGGATTTGTAGTGGAAAGTATTGAGATTATTAGCTCTCCATGTATTCTGCTTTGTCCCTGGATGTTGTACAGCAAAGTAATGCTTGAACTTTTTTGCAGTGAGGACTGGGGCTACGTTTGGCAGATTGTTTTATCTGTCTGCAGGGTGCCTAGACCAAGACAAGATAGTGGATTTTGGTTCTCCACAGGGGGCACACTAATCTTGCTTTAACCCCTTACCACCCCAGGACGTTCTATGCTGCCCTGTCGGCGGGAGGGCTTTGAAGATGCAGGGTGTACAGGTACTCCTGCTGTCATAAATGGGGCTGCCTCGGCCTCTCACCGTGGCATGCATCATTGGCTGCATGGGGATGGCCTGAACTCAGGCCGACCCCTACAGCCAATGATGAGCGGCAGGCCGCAACCTGCACCTTGTGATGGCACCTGCCGGCATTAAGCCACCCCCAAAGGGGGATATCCGCCTGTCGTTAAGGGATTGAAAAAGTGTGAAATTTGGATTTTGATATGCTAATTAGTGCCTTTCACAGCATTACAATGTAAAATCAAATTAACTTGATTTTGGTAGTGAAAGGGTTGATCGTATACATATTTTTTTCACATGCAATCTATTGTGACTCTGTAGTTTCCAAAATTGACAACCTGGGGTACCCCACATTATTGTTGACTGAAGGGCTGGATGAGTTCTTCAATTTTTTTTCACTATCAAAAATAAAATCGAATACAACCTCAAACTCAATTAAATTGCAAAACAGCGAGGACATTTCCCAGCCCTAGCTGAACAAATAGTACTGTTCTTGCAACATGTTTTCCTTTTGTCAAATATGCTAAAATTTTATTTAAAAAAAAATATATATAAAAATACAAATAATCCCATGTTTTTAATGCAAAGGTCTTTTGCTGTCCATAGTTTTTCTAAACTTACTCTCACCACCTATTGTTTTGCATTTAAATGCCTCCTTTCCGGTTGAAATGTTTTCATCATGTTGATAGTTTTTCCTGGTCAGTGTAGCAGTAAAATGGCAACAATTTTTGCTTTGCAAGTTTTATCGTTCTTGACAAATTAATTGAAAGGCGCGCTAAATCACTAAAGAGTGCTTTGAAAAGAAGTAGTAAAGTGGATAAACCCATATGTGTTGCCAATCCTCTGTTAAAATAAAATAAAAAATTCTCATTCCTTAGACACCAGAGACCCAGACACCGCTGTTTACTTCTATTCTGTTTTATATGTACCTTCTCTTTATCTCTTGTCATTATGAGTACTCCTTCTGTCAGAGTGCATTGCCACTGGGAATAATAAAGTCTGACTTTGTAAAATTGAACCTTGTATGGAGTGGTTATTTCCTCCCCCCCCTCCGTTTTCTGCTTTCGGACACCTACATCTTAATATATATCTGTATTTACATGGCTGAATTATTAAATGGTTTATTTACTTGACCAGAATTTTTCTTTTCAAGTACTTTTAGCTTTTCCTAAATTTTAAATTTAGTTTGGATGGTAAGAGTAGGATCATATGTGAAAATGAGTGCTCTACGCAAAAAAAAACTGGAGGCCAGAAGGGTTAACAAACACAAATGCCCTGTGGTGATCAGTATGGCTTTCAAAGCTCCTGCAATGAAAGCCATTACTAGGTCAGCTGATTCGATGAAAACCTCCATCAATCACACCAGTGTGCAACATCACGGCTGGCCGAAACTATCATTGGCTGCCGAGGGACCACATGATTTCAGGTAGTCCCATGGCAGCCAATGACACGCTCGGCGCAGGAGTGGCAGAGTGTAGGCAGGTATACGGAGCCAGCAGGACATGCTATGCTAGCTCGCAGTATTTAGACCCACCCACTGCGAGGACTGCATAGCACGCCGAATGGTGGGAAAGCGTTAATAATAGATTTTGATCATAAACACAATTCCTAGAAAGCTGTACAGTTGCTGCAGATTAAGGCCGGGATCAGACGAGCGCACTTCAGAGTGGTAGGAACAGCCGTGAGAGTGATTGTTCCTTCCACTCGACGCCCGTCTGGCCACCTCGCTGAGCGCAGTAAGTGCGTTCAGCACTGTAAATCCTCCTATAGAACGATTGCGCTTTCTAGCCCTGTCAACCCGCATCTAACATTTCGACGGGTAGGCTTTGTGGGCGTACGAAATGCGTGCACACAAGCGTGTGACCGACCCCATTGCAGCATCACAACACTGCGATGGACGCCGGTAGAAACATCTGTACGGGCGCACCTAGTGCGCTCGTCTGACACTGGCCTAATAACTTTGAGATCTGAAGTGACACAGCTGGGAGAGGTGAAAAGAGGGGGATATACTCCAACCAACTTAAAATAATTTAAGTGGTCATGTTGGCAAGAGTGTCCTTTTAAGAAATCTACTTTACAACAAATCAGTCATGCATGACAGTCAAGCTTTGAATAATAATAATTTATTGTGTATACAGTCAGGTCCAGAAATATTGGGACATCGACACAATTCTAACATCTTTGGCTCTATACACCACCACGATGGAGTTGGAATGAAACAAACACAATGTGCTTTAACTGCAGACTGTCAGCTTTAATTTGAGGCTATGTACATCCAACTCAGGTGAAAGGTGTAGGACTTACAGCAGTTTGCAGATGTGCCTCCCACTTGTTAAGGGACCAAAGGTAATGGGACAGAATAATAATCATAAATCAAACTTTCCCTTCTTAATACTTGGTTGCAAATCCTTTGCAGTCAATCACAGCCTGAAGTCTGGAACGCATAGACATCACCAGACGCTGTGTTTCATCCCTGGTGATGCTCTGTCAGGCCTCTACTGCAACGGTCTTCAGTTCCTGCTTGTTCTTGAGGCATTTTCCCTTCAGTTTTGTCTTCAGCAAGTGAAATACATGCTCAATGGGATTCAGGTCAGGTGATTGACTTGGCCATTGCATAACATTCCACTTCAAAAACTCTTTGGTTGCTTTTGCAGTATGCTTTGAGTCATTTCATTGTCCATCTGCACTGTGAAGCGCCGTCCAATGAGTTCTGCTGCATTTGGCAGAATGTGAGCAGATAATATTGCCCAAAACAATTCAGAATTCATCCTGCTGCTTTTGTCAGCAGTCACATCATCAATAAATACAAGATGAACCAGTTCCATTGGCAGCCATACATGCCCACGCCATGACACTACCACCACCATGATTCACTGATGAGGTGGTATGCTTAGGATCATGAGCAGTTCCTTTCGTTCTCCATACTCTTCTCTTCCCATCACTCTGGTACAAGTTGATCTTGGTCTCATCTGTCCATAGGATCTTGTTCCAGAACTGTGAAGGCTTTGTTAGGTGATGTTTGGCAAACTCTAATCTGGCCTTCCTGTTTTTGAGGCTCACCAATGGTTTACATCTTCTGGTGAACCCTCTGTATTCACTCTAGTGAAGTCTTCTCTTGATTTTTGACTTTGACACACCTACACCTACCTCCTGGAGAGTGTTCTTGATCTGGCCAACTGTTGTGAAGGGAGTTTTCTTCACCAGGGAAAGAATTCTTCGGTCATCCACCACAGTTGTTTTCCGTAGTCTCCCGGGTCTTTTGGTGTTGCTGAGCTCACCGGTGTGTTCCTTCTTTTTGAGAATGTTGCAAACAGTTGTTTTGGCCACGCCTAATGTTCTTGCTATCTCTGTGATGGGTTTGTTTTGTTTCTTCAGCCTAATGATGGCTTGCTTCACTGATAGTGACAGCTCTTTGCATCTCATCTTGAGAGTTGACAGCAACAGATTCCAAATGCAAATAGCACACTTGAAATGAACTCTGGGCCTTTTAACTGCTCACTGTAATTGGGGTAATGAGGGAATATCACACACCTGGCCATGGAACAGCTGAGAAGCCATTTGTCCCATTACTTTTGGTCCCTTAACAAGTGGGAGGCACATCTGCAAACTGCTGTAAGTCCTACACATTCACCTGAGTTGGATGTACATACCCTCAAATTAAAGCTGACAGGCTGCAGTTAAAGCACATTGTGTTTGTTTCATTCCAACTCCATTGTGGTGGTGTATAGAGCCAAAGATGTTAGAATTGTGTCAATGTCCCAATATTTCTGGACCTGACTGTATATATATATATATATATATATTCACTGATTCATGTGCCATAATAACAGGTAACAGGGAGCCTTTCATATATAGCAGCAGCGAATATCGCCACCATTGCTACTATTGCTGTTTAAATTCAATGAGCTTGCAAAAGCAAATCACTTAACACCAGGTTTTGAGATCTAGTATTCTTCAAGATATAGTGAATTGAGCCAAGAACAGTGAGCTACATTGGATTTTTGTGTTTGTTGATCTCCAAAGCACCGTTATGAAGTATGCATACTCAGGTTTAATGCAGCCATTCTGTTGTGGCTCCGCTGATGTGGCTGAATAGAGCATTGCTGGTCAATATGTATAATATACTTATTTTGAGTGGCCAACTTTCAAGAATACTATAAGCGAAGTTTATCTTCTTGATCCAATACCAATCTCAAGTAACACAATGTCCTCTTGTGACACATGGTATTCCGTAGGCTGGAAAAGGTTTCTGAGAGGACGGAGTTAAATTTTACTGTAAACATCTGTTTAATGGTGCTTACAGTGTGTAAACCATTAAAATCAAGACTTCTGATACACAGCTTGGCATTCCTGATTGTCTGCTGGGCCAGACGGCTTGACATTCTGGTGCAACAGTGCACCAGGACAACACGCCACCTTTTGGGGAGCATGAACAACAGGAATGACATAAATTGTGCCATGGTCATGCCTCCTTCAAATCATGCCCCAATCTCCAGATCTCAGACCTACTAAAGTTGTCAGGTCTCCCATTGCTTACCTCCTACATTCTAATGCAATGTTAACTCAAATTTCAAAATGACATTTTAGTGGAGAGGACTATGAGCAGATTTATGTGAGTGGTCTATTATCTAGTAGAGTCAGCAGTATCAAAAATATATTTGTTTATATGGTAAATGTTGCCATTCTTTTCATCCTAATAAAGCTGCAGAATTAAACTACTTGTGGAGTGATTCAATTCCTATTACATTTTCTTGGATGCATTTATATATACACAAACCTGGCCATGCATTTATATGCGCAAACCAAGCCATGATCTCCACCTGTAATCAGTCTAAACGCGCACGGCCAACTCTTGCCTCCAAGACTTCTCAAGGGCAGCACCGATCCTGTGGAATGACTTGCCTCACCCTATCAAACTCTCCCCTGATCTTCCGGCCTTCAAAAAATCCCTCAAAACCCATCTCTTTAGATTAGTGTACCACATCACTGATGCAAATCCTCCCTCTGCTTACTTACTCACACATGATTGAAGCCGCTTCTATGGCCCCACCATTCCCAAACCACTGGCACTAATGATCCTGACATTCAGTATAACTCCCCTTGTATGCTTCAACCCCAATCCCTCTAGACCGTAAACTCCTATGAGCAGGGTCCTCTTTGGTTATTGTAAAGTGCAGCAGAAACTGTTGGCGCTATATAAAGGATGACATTAATAATAATAATGAAGTTATATACAGTTAGCAATAGGTTGACACACATAGTTTAGGCTCCATAATGACACTTTTACTGTCACACTGTTGTAACTGCGCTGAGCTTCTCCTTTCTTATCTTTGTTGAGCAACATTTTAAGGCCCCCAACTACTAGCTAGTCCAATTGGCATTAGTCACCAGCTGCACTGATGGCAAGATCAAACTACATCTCGAATGATTGCATGGTGAAAAGGTCAACTGGCTCTGCTTCTAACCAGCCAAAAGGGTCTCCCTTTCACTTGCTGGTTTGCATTGTCCCTCACCATCTAGTAGGTTCTCCATCTCCTTAGCCAACAGGCTATCCCAAATCAATTGGCCCACAGGGCAAAAGGCCAAGCCTGGTCCATGCTGCAGGGGGTGCAAGGTTAGCTTGGCCTCTTCCAGGGACAAACCCTGTCACACATGCCACCCCTGTGCATATGCCACCTCTAATTTAGCTACGCGTGAAAGAATCAAAATGTAGAGTTTCAGAGCCTTCAAATGAAGTGTTTGTTTGACCGTCATGTGCTAATACATTAACGAGTTTTAATTTCATTTTACTTTTGCTTTGCTGTTGGAGCTCATTTTTTCATGTTTTTCTGGATAAAAAAAAAAGAGAGTACTGATACCAAAATTAATGGGTGAACGAAGTAAAAGAATATATATATTTTTTTGTTAAATTCTGTCTAGGATGCTTTGGGAGCAGTTTTGTGATTTGTGTAGGCTTTTTCCCTTATTTTTTACAGCTTAGTTAGTTTGGACAGGTAAATGAAAGCACATACAGGGTTATTCAAAGAGATCCACATTGTGGCCAAAAGGTAACCGAACAGTGAAAATCTGCGTATGGTTACCTTTCCTGGCCATTCTGCTATCCAGAGAGCAGGCAGTTCGCCAAATCTTAGCAAATTGCCTGCACATACAGTGCCTGTTCTGTGCCTGTTCGAGGGCAGTGAAATCCCCATAGAGAAGCAATGCTTCGTCTATTCAGAGAACACAAACCAGCAGTGAAAAGTTGCCTAATTGCCCTGCTGTTCGGTGCTTTCATTCTGCAGATTTATTCAGGCGAATCCCATAGGCGTCAATGTTAAAAATATTCCCCTTTTAATTCAATATCTAATAAACCGTTGATTATAAAATTCTGCAGTAAAAAGTCTCTATATTTATAGATCCTTTAGGAATTTTTCGGGTTTGTTGGCGAAATTGTTCTCTCCTTTTTTTTTTATATTTTCTTTTTTCTGTAACAGCCCTTTTTACTATCATTCATTGGACCTTATATGTAAATTTCAGACATTTTGTTCTGTAGTTTCTTTGCAAACAACAGCGTTTCATTTTCCAAACATTCAAGAGTACTGTGTTTTTTTTTTTTACTCCATCCGTCTGCGGTGTCGGCTTTTTCCGGCGGCTGCTCTGCACTCTGATCGGCGGCTGCTCGCGTTCCTCCGGCGTGTTCGGCGGTGTTAAGCCAGCTTTTTTGTGGGTTTTAGTGAGTGTTCGGCGGGTTTGCGGCGGGTTTTCCTTGCACTTCGGGGACCCTGTGGTGCTTGCTGAATACGTCGCGAAATAGAATCGCTGAATTGAAGCGAACGAAAAGTCACCGAACGTACGGTGACTTTTCGATTCTCTTTGAATAACCCTGATAGTGTTCAAAATGATGCATGTAACCCCTCTGGGGAATCTGTAATTTTTGAGGTTTTCAAACGTACTGATATTCGTGTATTATACCTATATTTCTGCTTAAATTGCAAGATGATGCAAAAATAATAATAATAATAAAGCGATAACATTTTAACTTCAAAACACTAAATAGTATTCAGAAAAAAGAGCACAAAATCCTAATATTAGATTTTGTAAACAGGAAGACTCTCTTGGGACAAAGTGACCGTTTTTGACTTTCATTTTCAAAACACTGTAAAAAAAATAATGACTGGGGAAACCTCAAATATCATGAAGTGCATTCTCAGAATCTTTGCTTGCGAGGGAAAGAATATGCTGCTACATTTGGCAATCCATTATAAATAACAGAATTCTTGCAATATCAATTTCACTGTGTTACGTTTTATAAAGCAGCAGTGTTGTGAAGCAGTTCTCTTCCATGGCTCCTAGCCAAGTCAAACAACAAACACATTGACAAAAAAGGGGGCATCATGCTTCTGATTTATATTTATGGTGCTGTGTACATAACTTCAAGATACTGTACAAGAGCTGAAACTAAAGAATCACAGTGTAGTAATTTTCCCATCAAAGAACCAAACCTTTATCTTTGTAAAGTGCAAGTCTGCATTGAATGTCAACTTTTTTCTGTTTAAATGTCTATGTTGCACCAGTTACTGTGACTAGCTCCTTATTACTGGTTAGGGTGACGGTTATTTTTGTAAATTGGTGCCTTTATTCACTAAATAAAAAGATTCTGACAAGTGAATGTTAAATTCAAGAGTGACAACAAAATAACACAGCCTCCAATGTAACTGCATCACGTTTTGGCTGCCTGGTTACTGAAGCCAAAATTATGTAACCTAATTATACATACCTACTCTTTTGCTGAAAGAGGTGATAATAATGCTCAGGATATTTCCCATTCTGATTTTCTCTGCGGTGTCTCTAAAATTCTTTTATATCAGTAACAACAGCAATGGACAATCCTTCGTTCAGATGAAAATAACAAAACAGTGGCAAACTACATAGTAATCAGATAACACAATAAGAGGTATGGACCATTGCAGAACCAGTAAAACGTGGATGAGGATTTACAGAGTCCACAGTTTCTAGGTTTCCTGTGTAGCAGACTCCTAGGGATACATGTTCATTGTCTAATAATCTAACAATCCATAAATTCCTAAAGAAGCATACCAAAAAGGGTATACTTACTGACCACTGGAATTCCACTAAAACACAAAGGGCCAAATTACGATCCTAGCAGTAAAACGGGGGCACTAGGGAGGAAAACCTGCGCATGCAGTTTTCCCACTAGCGCGCCCGTTTTACCGCCCGATTACAATGCTGCCTGCATTGTTACCGCGCACTACGCCCAGGGATGCTCGCGGCGGCGCTAAGCGCCGCCGCGAGCATCCTCTCAATGGAGTCCATAAGACTACATTGAGCCAGACGCCAGCGGTCACATGACCTGCTGGATCTCACCTCGCTAGATCCGGCCAGTCAGCAGTTGTGATAGACAGGGGGAGTCTGGGGGGACTTTTTCCCCCAGTCTTTCCCTGCTCCCGCCAGACTGAGGAAGCGGACACAGCCGAGGTCCTCGCCGTGGGACAGGAGATGAGTATACGATTCATTTGTTTTATTTTTTGGCTGGTGTTAACAGATTCTGCAGAAGTGGAGTCTGTTAGCACCAAGTCCTGGCTCTGGTTAACTTTTTGTTAACCGCTGCCGGACGTTAATCAGCGTTAGGACTTTGCACTCCCCATGATAGTATAGGGAGCGCAAAGTACAGTAACCTCACGCAGAAAAACAGAAGGTACCAAACGCAAACGGGTTACTTAACCCGTTAGCGTTTGGATTGTAATTTGCGGTAACTACTTGGGCTAACGTTAATGCTCACGCAGGTGAGCGCTAACGTTAGCACCAAGTATGTAATTTGGCCCAAAGTGCAGAAGAAAGCCTAGCAAGATTCATAACACTAATTAAAAAATTAATACTACGTAAGTGTACCAAAATGTGAAAAATACTATTTTTTTAAATTATATATATTTTTCTTTTTTTGAGGTAAAGAATGGACACGGGAATGTTTTAATTCTTCATATTTAGCATTTGAAACACTAACTTAAAGTAACTAACATACTTCCAAAATTGTGCATTTTAATCATAAAAAAAATATCCCTGTCAATCATACATAAATTTATGATCACTAAAGGCTAATGTCAGACGACCCTTACATTACCTGATTTCTCTACATTATTATGTCACGTGATCGTTAAAGATTTTTGACTCAAAATTTTGCTGTTGTTCGTTATTCATGAAAAGTCACAAGTCAGCAAAACACCAACAGGGTTATTCAAAGAGAATCAAAGTCACCGCATGTTCGGTGACTTTTTGTTCTCTTCAATTCGGGCGAATTCGGCAATCCCATTTCGGCAACCCTGCGGTGTATTCAGCAAGCACCACAGGGCCGTCGAAGTGCAGGCAAAAGCTGCCGCAAACCCGACGAAAAGTCACCGCAGAAACCCGGCGAGTGCACGCCGAAACCCGCAAAAACATTTGGATTAACCTGAGCGAAGCCGCCGGATAAACCCGAGCAGGAGTCGATCACACGCAGCGAAGCCTCCGGAAAAAGCCGACACCGCAGACGAGTGAAGTGAATAAATTAGGAAAACCGTTTGCTTGAATGTTTGAAAAGTGAAACACTGTTTGCAAAGAAACTACTGAGCGAAAATGTCTGAAATTTACATAGGAGGTCCAATGAATGATAATAAAAAGGGCTGTTACAGAAAAAAGAAGTAAACTTAAAAAAATAAATAATAATCGGACTTTTTTAAAAAAAAAAATCCAAAAATCCAGAAAAATGCTTAAAATATCCCAAAAAAATCTATAAATAAAGAGACTCTTTACTGCAGAATTTTATAATGAATGGTTTATTAGATATTGAATTAAAACGGGAATTTTTTTAACATTGAAGCCTATGGGATTCTCCTGAATAAACCTGTGGAATGAAACCACCGAATGGCAGGGCATTAGGGGAACCTTTCACTGCTGGTTTGTGTTCTCTGAATAGCCGAAGCAGTGCTTTTTTATGGGGATTTCACTGCCCTCGAACAGGATTTGGCGTATTGCCTGCTCTCTGGATAGCCGAATGGCCAGAAAAGTAACCGAACGCTGATTTTCAGCGTTCGGTTACCTTCTCCAGCCATTCGGATCTCTTTGAATAACCCTGCAAATATAATATTTTTTTCTAACAGTTTTATCTGGGGTTTACGGATTTGTCCTCTTTGCTTTACTGAATTTTCATACACGTTGTAAATTGGAGTTAAAAATACATAATCCTGTGGAAATTTACATTTACATTTTATTTAAAAAACATTCTTCCATACAGCACCCTGACCTCATAGTCTTTTTTTATTATCGTTTACTTAAAGCACCAAGAAGCTAAACATAAACAAGGTAAATATGTAAGGGCGATTCTTACAGACTAAAAATATATCAAAATAAAAATAAAGCCCCTGTTGGCAGGATTGAAGTCTGATAAAATTGTAATAACTAAAAAAAATGACACATTCCGTAACACATGATGTTGCACATTAAACCATGGCAGATAATCTTGAAATAAAAGTAGGGGAGAAAATCTTGCTTTTGGAAACTGTAAAAACAGCATCTGTTTTAGGCCGGTGTCAGACGAACGTAGTTATCACGTCCGTGTTGCCGCACAGTTTAACGTCTGTCGTAGCATAGAATCATGAGCAATAGAGACCCACACACGAAGTGCGCACGCACAACACAAATGGAAAACGGATGCAAGTTGGGCAAGAACGTAAAACCGCTAGACGGATGCACAGAGTGTGCCACGTCCGCGTAGCGTTCTGTGTGAGTGATGAGATGTCAGACGCAGCGCATTTGCGACGTCCAGCACCTTGACGCACAAAATAGCTTTTCATATCCTTTTAAAATTTGTATCATTTTTCATATTAATTTTGTTTCCCATAATTCCCTTTCTTCCCTACGTCCATCAAAAAAACGGACTGTGTGGTGTCTATAGTATCTTCCGTCAGTACGTCCGACCGTTGTGCATGCACGCAGAGTGCGCTCTGACTGCGTTCGTCTGACCTTAGCCTAAATGGCTACCTTTACAGTAAAGGTAATATGCATAATATGGACTGTTACTCTGCAACACAATTAACCCCTTCACTACCGAGATCAAGATATCTCAGGCTTTAAAGGCACCATCCAATGCCCCGATATCGAAATATCTCGATCGCAGCCCAAAAGCAACTGAAATTCATTTTCTGCAAATTAATTTCTTCTGGTTTTGGGCTGCAGGAGGTAGCCCCCAGAGAGCTAAACATGTGTAGAATCAGCTGCTGAATGTCCTGTCATTGAGCATTCAGCAGCCGATCCAGGAGGGGGAAATCGAGCTGCAGCTCTAATGGCTGTAACTCAATTTGGCAGTAGATGGCGCCATCTACTGTACCACAGTAAATGTACCACTGTATCACAGTAAATGTGATAAAATGTGATATTTCTATGCTCTGTAGTGCTCTTGGTGATTGGTGGGACAGAATAAATTTTTGAGTGCAGGACTTATGGTGATTTGTATTGAACATAATGAGAATATTAGCAATGCTTCCAAAAAATACCAATAGATTATAAAATAATGATGATTGCTGCTTCCGGTTTCTTTTTGGTCGACCAAAAAGAAACCGGAAGCAGCAATCATCATCAACAGGGCACATGGGGACATTTTAAAATGAATAAAGGACACTATATAAGGACCTATGGGTCCAGTATATTGCCACCAGCTGATGAAGCCGCTATCCCATGCGGCGAAACGCGTTCTGGGGCATGTTTTTACATTTTAAATAAATTTTATTTTATTTTCCCTGATCCTGTTGCTGCTGCATTCATTTCCTGGATTCTGGATGGTTTTCCTGTGGGTTTTCCTCTACCAGAATTAACCCATGAGCGTCTACTCTTATATCTAAATGGGAGTATAAAATCTCTGCAATATCACATAGAGACCTATTGTAGATTTGCACAAGGAGAGTTCCTTTCTTTTTTCTCTTTACTGCATGATCCCGGATAACACACTCCAAACAAGGTGGGGGTCACCTGAGAAGCATTTGAAGGCAATATACACGCAGGCCTGGACCTACTCAGAGCCAGTGACTAGGCTCCACACTTGTGAGTGGGTTAATCTCAATATTGCAATATTATTTTTAACAGTTTACCTAAAGATTTACTGTATTGCACCATTATTGTTTATTATTTCTTCCATACATATACGAGAAAACCCAGGACCCCTGAAAGCATTTATTGCGCCAATTCAGGTTATATATTTCTGCATTCTATGTACATTGGTATAGGGGAAACCACTATATCCTGAATTTTGGCCATCTGGGGTGCCGTGGTGGTGGACACATGTTGTGTGGCGCTGCACCATCTTGTGTATAACAATGGGAATATAGCCAAATATTTCTTACTGTATAATTAAAAAAGGATTTTACTAAAAAAAAACACAACACTGGTGTCTGACAATGTTTTCTGGAAAATCACTTGGTAGTGAAAGAGTTAAAAACATGTGAATTTTTTTAACTGCTATTCAATGCAAACTAAAGTTAGCTTGATTTTGGGAGTGAAGGGGTTAACTACGTTAAGACTTGAATTTGACTATACAAGTTTTTTACAACAGAGTTCCAAATGAGCCATTAATGGACAGCCGCAAATTAAAAAATCCAGTGTAAACCTTTTATCATCTCCAGCTCACCATTAACGGCTGTATTCTGACGGAGCTGCTGTATCAGCACCTAGAGCCTGAGTACTTGTAAGCCGTATGCAGATAATGGCAGTTGCCACTTTTATAAGATCCAGGAGTTCATAGAATATATGGATGCAGGGAGATCCTGCTTGAGCTCTCAAAGGTGACATGCGTAGGGTTATGCGTTGGCAGTAGAAGGATTCACAGTATTACATTGGGAAATATATGTTCCCAGTGTTCTGCTGCATATGTAGAATGGAAGTGGCAGATTGCAACCATTTTCTTCCCCATGGGATGTGTGTTAAGTTTGGGATTTTTCACTGGGTTTAACTTGAAGTGCTCAGTGATTTTTGCAACAGGGAATTCACATGACAGCATGGTTTAGGAGTCGTTGTTCCTTGCTAAATAACGGTCATCACCGATGAAGAACGAGCAAGATTGCAAATCCGCTTTATGCAAACTAAAGGCTCATGTATTAAATATAGGAGACTTTAATGAACAGTAAGGAATCAACTGCCCAAGCAGCAATGTATGAACCGCAAGCAAGACCTATTCCAAGGTTGGTGTAAACTTAACCAGTGCTGTTGCAAATGCAAACCTGACTCTGTAGACTTCAATGGTTCTAGTAAGTTTGCAACAGCTCTGGTTAAGCTAACTCCGACCTTGAAATAGGACTCTGGATTGGAGTAGTGACTACAAAAATTAAGCTAAATTTCGACGCTGTTATGTTGTTCATCTTAAATGCTTAGCTTAACGTCAACCTTGGAACAGGGCTCAAGAGGTATCAGGATCATCTTCAGGCTAACATTCCTTCTAGCAAACTTTTAAGGTCTATGTTGAAACTCTTACTTGCATGAGTTTCAGATATATTGACATGCAAATTAATGAATTGATAATTAAGGGTCTTGTTTCATTGTAGTATCTATTAAAGGAACACTACCACTTACATAAACTGGTATTAGATTACTTGTGCATTACAAATAAAAACATATTATAAAACAGCCGCTGCTGATTTTTTCTTTGTTTGAACTAATTGCATGAAAAAAATTAAATGTGGATTTTTCTCATGATGCAACATTTACGAAAATCTGTGCAAAAGCTCTACTTTACTGCTGTTGTTTATTTAATCTACAGTAATTAACAGTTATTGGGATGGAGGAGGGGATGTTTAGATAAAATGGCAGGAGGCTATTGTTCTCCATGCTGAGATAAGAGTTTGTAGCTGAATGAGATTAAACAGGGATTTTAAAAACCTTCTAATCTACCTCCTGGTGATGTCCATTGAATACACCCATACAGTACAATGATTTGAGTCGGTGATCAACCTAGTCACTCTATTCTATGGCCATTGCCATGCAGAGGAGCAAGTGATGTAAAGATACAGGGGGGCAGTTTACAACACAGTGGCTACCCACTGAATGACTACCCAGTGACACACAGAGTAAAATATTTTCTTAATTAAACATACAAGAGAAAAACAAAGTACATGTAAGATATCAGCAGCATAAAATAAACACAATAGGAACATTTCATTATTGGTGGTAGTGGCCCATTAAAAGAACTTTTAAAAATGATTTAGCTAGCATAACATGACATTGATTTAGTATTTGTTATAAAACAGACATCATAATGCATTGATTCTGACTAACCAGATGTACAATTCCTTTGTTTGAAGAACTTGACAATGAAAAAACATTGACGTCATCACACTCATTTCTTAGATCAGCCACCGGGGAATGACCCTGTAGTTATAAACTTGATAACCGTTAACCAAGGGTCCTCCATAGAACATTTTCTAAAATACGAGTATTAAATAGGATGGATACAAATAAATTGCTGTTGTGTATCAATGTTTTTAATGCTTAATGTACTTCTTTTCCGTGTCGAGTCCCATTATGTTATAGCATTGCTTCTGTTTGGCTTATGGTTGATAAACTTTTGCCAAAACTCTAGTGGAAGTTCTTTGTGCTATGTTCATTGGATTTGTTATACTATGTGTGCTAAACTGCTAATGCTATGCGTAGTTTTTACAATATTCTAATTAAATAACCACAGTAATTCAGCACATGTGAAATGTTTATGGAGATTTGTGGTTCATAATTCACCCAACAAACATTACACCAGTGGAATTATTCAAAGGCATGACATAGTCATGATATATATGCAAAGGTTGCTGTGTTTGTAGATACTGAAGAATAGGGTAGACTTTTTCAGAATTTTTTACGGCAGCCATTCCAATTAGTGTCAAGGTCTCTATGGAGTGTGTCAAGCTTTGCATTAATTGCATTTGTCACTGTTTACTTTGATTTAACAAACAACACAGGCTATATAATAAATGTTACTGTATCACAGATCATATTATCTGTGTCAGGAAGTGAAATGTAATTGTAAGGTCATGTAGGATTCTGAAACACAAAGTAGAAAATGATCTGATTGGAATCTAAGGTATGTTTAAAGTATCTGTATAAATCTTTATCTCTTTATCTATTCATCCATATTATTGAAGCAGGATTGATTTCTGATTTTTTTTATTTTATTACATTTTACAAGCAGAATATAAAAAGTTATTACATGTGACAGATTGCTTCAATATCTGGCATTAAAACACTGTTTTATAGGTCATTGTTGTGAGTTGCTAACCAAATTGTTTACATAGTTCCATTCAATGGTCAAAATAAGCAAAGTTGGATAACTATTTTAAATTTGGCAGGGATTTAACTCTATATTAATAATTCACCCTCACCTCAAACATCAAGTAATAGGATCATTTCAGGGTTTTGACATGTTTACACACAAACTTTGGACAAAACTGAAATTATAGTGGCAATGTGGTGAAAATATGTTCTGTTTTACAACTGCTATAAAGATTGTGTTTAAGCCATATGCATATTGACTGCTCATTGGAAGGTGTAGAAAATGTATTTATTGATAAAGTATTTACCAAAATGTCAACAATGTCTACCATTTTAAAACAAAAATAACCATATGTGAATGTGCAGGGTATAATTATCAGTAGTCAGCAGATTTGTGCATATTATCAGCAAAATATAGTTCAACCATAAGCATATAGTAAGTTGTATTCATACTTTGATAAGCTCAGTGATTTTACACACAAACCAGTGAAGTTGATACAAGCTCGCACTATAGCCAACACGTAGAAGTGTCATATTGTAACATGTCATATACCAAGATATAGATATAAAGGCAATTTTAAAAACCACTGAATGATCAAGTGTTACTTTATATCTGCACAGTCACCAGTTAAATCTGGTATCTCCAGATTAGGCTGGAGTCAGACGAATGCAGTGTTAACGTCCATGTAGCCGCACTTTAGTATGTCCATGGTAGCAGATAATCATGACCAATGAAGGCCCACACACAAAGTACGCCGCACGGAAGTATGGACGCACTACGGACGCGGCAAACGGACGCTGGTTAGCAAGAACGTTGAACCACTAGGACGGACGGGCGGAGAGCGCCACGTCTGCAACGTCCGCATAGCTTTGTGTGTGAGTGATGGAACGTGGTCAGACAGACTGCATTTATACGTCCAGCATTTTTGACGGACAAAATGTTTTTCATTTTAATTTATTTTCCCTCCTACATCAGTCAAAATAACGTCAGTCACAAAAACGGACTGTGCGGCCACTACTGCCGTCAAAAAGTGCGTCCGTACTACACGGGTGCACAGTCCGTAGAAAATGCGCTCGTCTGACCCTAGCCTTAAATGGACTGCAAACTTGCCCATATCTATCCAATTACATGTCAATACATATTAAAAAATAATACATCTAACGTTAAATCACATGATCTCTATTTCCATATTTGAATCTCAAAACTTGGAGAACTTTTAAAAGTGTTTTCTCAGGTTGAAAAACAATCACCCAAACAATATATATGTATCAACATAACATTTGTCAAATAAACATTTTTCAACAACACAATATAAATATACACCGACAACAGACACCAAAATGCCTAAGCAAAGTTTGTACACATTATTCATTCATGACAAAATGCCTTAGGCCTCTCACACAATTCAAAATACAAAACAATGACAATGGTTATGAAATCCAGACTACCAAAGGTGTACGTATAAGCACGCTATATTTTTTTCAAATTGACACTGTATGTGTCATTAAACCCTTATTTCAAATATCCTGTTTGTGCCATGCCAACTCTACAACATCCATCTGAGCATCACAAGAAGCCAAAGTCAAAACCAGCAGTCTTTTGATTGGCCAAACTTCTAAATTGAACAGAGCCCATGTGTAAAGGCCACACTTCTCAAAAACAGTTTTTAGTAATCATTTACCCCAAACACCGTGTTTATTTTAGTTGTAGAAACATAAACAGCTGTTGCAATTAAGATGATTATATAGTGTAACTGAGAATTTATAAACACACAAGTGTAGAACAAATGAGGCAGCAAAACAACTTTATACTGACATTCAGACATGTTTCAGAGGTGCTGAAGAAATATCGTACAATAGAAATTATTAAAAGTTGCAGTAATAATTCTAGACCAACATTCTTGGATATGCAACACAATAAACAATGGGGATTTGCATCCTTACATTTAAAACACATGCATACAATATTGAGTTTGCATTGCTAGGTATCAGAAGACCTTGTGTTACCAGTTATTCTCAATAAAGGATACTGCACTAAAATAACCTTGAACAATAACTCCAGATTACTTGTACTATACCAGGGTAAACAATAAACCAGACTGACTCTCAACCCACTACCAGCATTGCACTTTATCACAATTATAGCTTTGAAAAAGTTCAATGTTTAAATCATTCCATTTATAAACTGGACTTCCAAGTGAGTTCCAAAAAGCTTATTCAAACCATGAGACATTTAAAAAATCAGACAAAAGAGATAGTTTGCAGAAATCAGTGCCTAGGAGTGCAAACAGTCCAATCTGCAGTTTCATCTCATCAGCCAACAGAGGAGAAAAACCAGACACGCACAAAAGATGTAATGTAATTCATATTTTGCTATTTTTAAAGGGCTCTGAGTATCCAAAGTATACATGAAACAATCCACCGTCAGGAGGCAAATTAATAATAACAATAACAAAAAAAGCCCACTTTTGTAGAGACAATAGCAGGACAAGTCTTTATTACAGCAGGTCAGCAGGGAGGATTTGATTTTCCATTAACCATATCCAGCAAGTAAGAACATTGCCATGTTAAAAAGGAAAAACAAACAACATTGTAACACTGAATGTCAACCACTGTGCTTTTGTAACACTGGAACACGATGCCAAATGTTGCAATATTTTATAAAAGACAACAATCCTAGCATTTTCTCAGCAACAAAGATCTGACAACTCCCATTAATTCAATCTCAGCAACATGCATATATGTTGTGTACAGATACATAAATTAATAATAATCCAGATTAAAAACAAGCAAGCAGTAACAGTTTAGCTCTAAAACATCCCAGGGGACACATTGTTAACCAGTTATTGCTAAGGATGTGGACCAATCCACCCCATCTCTTCCAGCACAGGCATCTAATTTCCATTTTCACAGCAACACTATGGAAATTAACCCCAGATGTGCTGGATGGTCTGGAGTACGACCTGATAACAGCCCTGGGTGTCACTCCATCACAATCCCATCCTTGCAGTGAATGGATTAAAATGCAATGGCATGGGTACAACACTCAATCCCCACACCCCTCCTTTCTCCTAAACCATCTCACTCCAAATCATTAGGACCTCAAATGAACCCCCCATACAGCAGTGCAAAAACACACATACACCCTTCTGCTTACCTCCAATGCTTCAAAAGTCACAAAGCTGGTCACTGCAAATCCATCAATGATGTCTTCTTCAGCTGAAGAGGACTCTTTCCTCTTTCTCCTGGGGGGTTTTGGTCTGGACAAGGAGACAGTCGGGTTCCCATTGTCTTCTTTCTCAGATCCAGAAGAAGAAAGCAAAGAACCGGTCCTGGAAACACCTAATCCTCCTTTGGACCTCATCGATCTATTCCTTTGGGATTTAGATCTCCTCTTCTTGCGAAACCCATTGCACCTTGGGCCATCCATTGCACCCAAAGCTAGCAGCAGCAGCAGCAAAGGCAGCAGCAGCAGCAGCAGCAGCACCAAAGACACCAGCAGCCACCCCTCGCTCCCTCTCCCCTTCCCCACCTCCTCCCCTCCTGCTACAAGAGAAATAATAAAATAATAACAATAAATAATAATAAAATGCCACCACGGTCTTCAAGAAAGAAAAAAAAAATAGTAATTAACAATGAAGATCTGGGAAGCACATTATCCTTTTGTACCGACCAGAGATAAACACACACACAGATTATCCACTGAAATGTACATCCAGCGCTGAGTGTGATTCCTCCACATAGAAACACACAAAAATATAATAAAGCAGGAGATTCCTCTAAGGCTGCCAGTGAAAGTAATGGCTGATCACAGGTCGCCTTGGATTTTTTTTTAAAAAAAAATACAGAGAAAAAATAGAGACAAAAATTAGAAAAAACTCAAAAAATGCAATAAATCTGCACAATGAAAGGAAAATGATTTGATCTGCAGGTTAAATCCAAATAGTCATGGATGTTGCCACTGTTTCCACCAGGTTTATTTCCTGTAAATATTTAACTCTTTGTTGCCGATGGTGTTTTCTCCTCTCCCTTTCTGTTTTTTTTTAACCCCATTCCATTCCGCCTTGTTATTTCCTCCGCCTATTCGGTGAGGAACTTCCAGTACAGATCAACCCTCTCCCTCCTTCTCCTCTTCTTCCTGCTACAGCTCCTGCCTCTCTCCTCCTCGGTGACAGATGCATCCAGACTAGGCAGACAGAGGAGGAATATGGGCAGGAGACTGGGTGGGAGAGGAGTGCAAGGATAAGGCAGAGGGAAGCAGCAGCAACAGAACAACACAATGCATAAAAAAGCTGAAAGTGACAGCAGTGGGTGTGAGACGTATGTTTTGGGGATGTGCCCTCCAGTATTTGGAAGCAGCCACCTCCTCCTGCTCCTGGACTAACTTTTCATGCTCCAAGAGTGTTCAGAATGATGCTTTACCATTGTGATGTAGCACTTCCCTGCTCTATGACAAACTTGTTTACATTTTACTATCAAATATTTGCAAATACCTTAGTTTCTGTGTGTAATTATTATGAACATTATTATTCAGTTTCATTTAGTAACAATACTACACACTTTTGGGTTATATCTCTACCACACTCTTGCATATGCAGGGAATGCTACATGAGGTTTGGGGCTTGTGTTAGGGTTTGACTGCTGAGCTTGGTGCCAGAGATCAAATGGAAAAGGATATACAGGCAGGGACCATAATAGAACATGTCTGAAAGGGGGCTGTTATAGGAGCTTGAGGGATGGGGCTGCAGAGAAGGATCCATCTGCGTTGGAAAAGGGAAGTTAACTATTAGAGCATCATGCTTTACAAGGAGATAATGTTTTGCTTTTTGTAATTAATATTTTGGAAGAATTAAGGAGGTCTTTCAGGAATATGGTTCTTTTGAAAATAATAAATTCCCATTAATCGGTGCTAGATGATAGCATGAGGCAATAATAAACTCTTTAACATTAATTGTTTACCCCTATCCCATGTCTTAATGTATTTGCCAAGATAAAACCTCCCAATGCAGTACTCCCATCTTCAAATATTCTGGAACCAGGTATCTCCGCTAGTGTAGTGGTTCTCTATATTTTTTCACTTGAGTAGATCAAGGTAGCCCATTATTATAAATTATACCCCTTTATTATAACTCTCAGTAATGTGCAGTGTCTATGAGCTATCACAGAGCTAAAAAGCAATAAAACTCACAGCAATGTCTATATGAGTGTATCACAAAATTCCAGAGCAATAAAGCTGAGAAATACATATATATATAAAAAAAATATTAATGTAATTATTAATAGAAATTAAATCTTCTTTAAATACATGTTAATAAGATATTTAAAAATTATACATGTTGCCCCCTCTTCTGTTTACCTTTTTTTGCAGGGAGGGAGAACTAGATCCATGGTGGTCGGTGGCAGAGTGACGGACCCTTGTCTCTATCCTTGGTGGTCATTAAGACCATCGTCGTTACATTACAGCCTAGCCCAGGGGTCAGCAACCTTTTACACATCAAGTGCCATTTTTTAAACCATCAGACAACTGGGTGCCAGTGAACAGCGCTGCATAGTGTTAGTTAGATTTTAATTTTTATACTCATGTTGTACTGCTAATAGTAAGTTAAACTCAAAGAATTTTATATACCAGCAGAGCCCAGAATCTGACATACCCAGCAGAGCCCAGAAATTGAGATACCCAGCAGAGTCCAGAATCTGATATACTAAGCAGAGCCCAGAATCTCACATACCCAGCAGAGCCCAGAATCTCACATACCCAGCAGAGCCCAGAATCTCACATACCCAGCAGAGCCCAGAATCTCACATACCCAGCAGAGCCCAGAATCTCACATACCCAGCAGAGACCAAAATCTCACATACCCAGCAGAGACCAAAATCTCACATACCCAAACACCCCCGTGTTTGGTTCGCATTTGACCTCGAACAATTTCAAAAGTTTGAGTACGAACTCTAACACAAACCAAACTCAATGCAAGTCAATGGGACTCGAAAGTTCGATTTTTAGAGTGCCCTCCAAGAGGGCATATATGCAAGATATTTGTTATAGAAGGTGTATGGGGGTCCGGGTAGTGCCCTGGGGGACAGGAAACAAGGACAAAAAGTAAAAAAAACAATGTTTTTAAAAGAACAGTGAGTTTTCCATGAAATAAAGGTTAAGAATATAAACAAAAAATTCCTTCAAAGATCGTGCCTAGGAGGTCCCCATAACCTACCCGTGAAGTGGCGGATTTGTAGGATGTATAGAAACATTTAAAAACAAAAAAATGACATTTCAAATGACAGTAAATGGGTTTTCCTTTATTCATAAACAACTGCTCAGGGCGGCAGCCTGTATGAAAAGAGGAGACGATTTAGGACACGCAGAACAAGTTTAGTGATTTTTTTTGGCTAAATTATGGTGAAACTTATGCAGGCTTTGGATGAAAGTAACAATAGGTGCTTTAAAATTGGGCCTTTAGTGTCGGCAACAGTGCCGTCACACCACCGCCGTAACCCCTCTGTGGTATTGTGGAAGAGTGCAGGGTTGGACCCTGTGGTCAAATATTAAAATGATATGAATCTGGTACAGGCGTCAGTGCACCCAAATATTTTGCCTTTGGTGGCAGCAAGTGCCTTCACACCGTAACCCCTCTGTGGTATTGTGGAAAAGTGCAGTGGTGGACCCTGCGGTCCAATATTAAAATGATATGAATCTGGTATAAGCGTCAGTGGCAGTGCACCCAAATATTGTGCCTTTGGTGGAGCAAGTGCCTTCACACTGTAAGTAACCCCTCTGTGGTATTGTGGAAGAGTGCAGTAGTGGAGGTTTTGGGAATGCAGAAGAGATCCCCGATCTATTCAGTTACGTCAGCATCAGGGGATTGGTAGCTGCTGATCCAGGACTGATTCATTTTTATAAATGTCAGCCGGTCTACAGAATCGATGGACAGACGCATTCTTTTGTCTGTGACAAAACCTCCAGCGGCACTGAACGTCCATTCAGAAAGCACGCTGGATGAAGGGCAACCTAGTAGCTGCATAGCACATTGGCTAAGTTCTGGCCAGTGATCCAATCTCAACACCCAGTAAGCCAGTGGATCATCTGCTGTAAAGGTATCCAGGTCTGCCCTTGCTCCTAGGTAGTCCTGCACCATATGGTGAAGACGCTGGCAATGGGTTCCTACATTTGACGTTCCTGGGCGTCGTGGACTAAAAGAATTGGAAAAGGCATCAGTCAAGTGGCCCCCTTCACCGCTCTTCCTCTGATAAACAGCAGTCTCAGAAGCACCTGTGTCATCAGTTGTTAACCTACCAGTGTCTGGAAAGGTGTTACACAAGTGTCGCTTTAGAGCATCCTCAAGTTGTTTCATCCTGTGCTCCCTCTGTGCGGGCAGGATGAGCTCTGCAACTTTACCCTTGTATCGTGGATTGTCGGATATAATCTCTGCACGTGAATACAACACGTTATATATATTGGACTTATCAGCCAAGCCTCCAATATATCAGAGACTATTATTTCATAAGAAACTTATACGAGACACAAATATCAATCGTTTATATTTCCTATAAATTCTCCTGAATTCTTTTAATTGTCTGTGTTTTGCTTTGAAAAATACAATAATCAATAATCGGATAAAAAATATATATATTTATTCCGTATACAACAAAGTTTCAAATCTCATATTATAAACAAAAATTTATAAACCACAATCCATCAGCATATAAAAACTAGCTTCACAATATATGTATCTCCGGTTAGTAACTGCATATATGATTAATATCATTTACCTTATCAGTTAGTAACTAATACACAAATGGTTAATAAACATTTCTGCTTAATACAACATGCATTTCCCAGCAAACAATGTTTAACCAGCCAGCTCTTATAGATATATATATATATATCTCTATACTACATGGATCAACAAAAGATGAGCTAATTTAATGATAAGTAATAAAATCTTATTTAGTGAATCCTCCCCTAATCTCAAGAATTAAACTTCTAATCTTTTGCTTTTTATTTTGTAGTTATATAATTCTTTGCTTATTAATTATAATCACAGTAATTTCCAAATTCAATATATATTGGTATCAATCTTACAACATTCCTTTTTAGGAATAAATCCTTATGTCCACTTCTTCATATTTCTATCTGCAGAATAGAAATACTTAGAATTTTTGGAGTTAGCCAATATCTGAGAAGTCTCAGTCTACGTTGCAAGAATATCTACAAATATATATAATTACATTAATTCCTTAATTTCATACATTACCTGTCCAATTTGGATGTTGATAAGTCTTGGAATTTTCTATGTGATGCTTTGTTTTGGAATATGTGAAGATTATCGATATCAGATAATCAATGCATGTGAGTTAGAGATTTGGTGAGAATCTTGATTGCCTCATGTCCTGGGATCTGCCTGCATCGTGGTGTGAGTCTGAATGCTGGAATCTCCGACCCTCAGAGTGTCATGTGTACTGGACATCTGAATGCATTGCGGTGTGAGTCTGAATGCTGGAATCTCTGACTGATTTGCAACCAACACTGCCACTTCAATTATAGTAAATTTGACGTCACTGGCAATATTATTAATACATCAAATCTAATATTTACTATCCTCTAGAGGGCAGTATTGCACTTCTTAATTAATTCCACCATTTCTTTTTAATATTCTTATCTCGGGTCAAAAGGTCAATCTACACAAAGACCTTCTCTTCTCCCAGTGTATAGACACTGTGTCTCTACCTATCATATCTGATTTATATCCTCACTCCCTTTTGAAATTACTTACTATCACCTGGATTCTTTTCTGGTTAACTCAACAGAATCTATTCTTTAGTAAATTTTATTATTTACCAATTATATACTTTCTACAATATTTATTGGAGTATATATTTCCTACTGTAAATATAATAAAATATACCTTGATTATAAACATATATTTTGTGAATATAAATCTATATTACAGAGATATTAACTCTTATTCCTATACCCAAAGACAAAATATCTTTTGTTTTAAAAACTTAAGACAGACCAATAAATTTAATTATGACACATCTTAGCACTTAACTCTAGCATTATCACACAAAAACATTCTAGATTCCTTCATGTCTGGCACTTCTTAAAAAAATATAAAAGACTTCACCCAGGAATGAACTCTGTAAAAAAAATCTCGTTCATTTCTAAACCTAGAGAAAATTGAAAGGAAAAAAACTGTCTTTAAAAACAAAATGGCTACAGACATCCATTTTAATTTTTCCTTTCTGTAATATACCCGACAGGATCAAGAAGGCTTGCCAACCAGTAATGATCCCTCTCCTTGATAGCACAAATCCTGGGGTCCTTTAGCAGGCTTTGCAGGATATGGAGCCCATGCAGTGTAGGTTGGAGGTGGCATTAGCATCCGAGTCTTCCTGGTCAATGAGGATGACCCCTCGTGCACTTCCTCCTCCCAGCCACGTACTAGTCCTTGGGTTTCTGGGCACACAAAACCCTCCCTTGAGGAATCCCCACCTTCAATGCCCCCACTACTTAAATATTCCTCCTCCTCATCCTCCTCTTGTCTGATCGGAGGACCTGCAGGAATGCTGTCTACGTAAAGACTGGGGCCTTGAGAGCTAGGGAAGGCCTCCTCTTCCTCCTGCTGCTCTGCCTCTAGTGCCACATCTATAATTCCCCACAGAGTGTGCTCCAGCAGGAACACTAAAGGAATTGTGTCACTGATGCATGCACTGTCCCTGCTCACCATCCTTGTTGCCTCTTCAAATGGTGACAGTACAGTGCATGCATCCTTGATCATCAGCCACTGCGTGGGGGAAAAAACCAAGTTGACCTTAACCTGTCCATGTGCCATACTCACACAGGTACTCATTGATGGCTCTCTGCTGCTTGTGCAGATGCTGCAGCATTGCTATTGTTGAGTTCCACCTGGTGGGCATGTCACAGATCAGAAGGTTTGTTGGAATGTGTAATTCTCTTTGACTTTCTGCCAGGTGAACAATTGCTGGGAATGACCATCTGAAGTGGCTGCAGACTTTTCTGGCCTGGCAGAGAAGCTCTGCCAGCACTGGGTACCTGGTTAGGAAATGCTGTACCACCAGATTTAGGACATGTGCTAGGCATGGTACATGTGTCAACTTACCCTGGTGTAGGGCGGAGAGAAGGCTGCTGCCATTATCACAGATGACCATTCCCAGCTAAAGCTGGCATGGTGTTAACCATCTCTGCACCTGCCCCTGCAGAGCTGACAGAATTTCTGGCCCGGTGTTGCTCCTGTCCCCTATACAAACCAGCTCAAGCACAGTATGGCATCTTTTTGCTTGAGCCATTGCGTAGCCCCTGCCATGCATTGGTTTAACTGCCACTTCACCAGAGACAGAGGAGGAGGAGGAACAGGGAGAGGTGGTGGTGGAGCAGACAGACCTCATACAAGCAGCTTTCTGGAGGCGTGGTGGATGAACAAGCTCCAGCACAGAGCCCCATCCTGGATCCCTCCCAGCTGCAAGCAGAGTTACTCAGTGTGCCATGAAGGAAATGTAATGACACTGTCCATGCTTGATGGACCACGTGTCTAAAGTCATGTGCACCTTGCTGCTGACTGCCTTTCCCAATGACTCCATAACATTGTCTTCCACGTGCTGGTATAGTGCTGGAATGGCCTTCTGTGAAAAGAAATGGCGTTTTGGAACCTGCCACTGTGGTACAGCACATTCAGAAAATTCCCGGAAGGAAGCAGAGTCCACCAACTAGAAAGGCAGCAGCTGTAATGCGAGTAATTTTGCTAAGCTGACATTTAGACGCTGTGCTTGGGGACTGTTGGGACTATATTTTTTCTTACGCTGCAGCTTGCTGGGGCAACGTAATCTGACTGCGTAAATCTTCAGCTGATGGGATGCTGCCCCAAACTAGGTGCCCTGTAGAGGAACAAATTTTGCCTTAGCCCTACGGTAAGAAAACAGTACAACAAATGCTTATGCTGGTCATTGAATACGGAAATGTAGTGTATGAAGCTGCACCGAAAAAGGAACCTTCATAAACTTACTACTGTTATGGGGTCCCCTTACAAATGGTAAGGGGCCCTTAGGTTGCGTAGTAGTAAGCCCTTTAGGCAGGTATGTGCCTTGCTGCATGATGCAAAATCCAGCACACAGTGATCATAGGACCAGAGATGACTGGACAGGATACAGACACGATGGGGAGCCCTGCACTTTGGGGTAAGATCCTTGAGTGGTCTTCTGACTATACAGATTACAGGGTAGGGGTGAAATGCCAAAATAAGACGGGAGGGTACGAGAAACCAGAACAAGAACAAGAAATGCCCAGCATCAAACATAGAACCTTGAAACAACCAATAGGTCCTTTGTTGGCCCCTTATACAGAACAAACTATGATACTGGACAGTACAGACAAAGACTAGAATACAGAGCAATACTGAACCTGAACAAGAATATAGAATGGTCATACCATACCATACCATAGCCGAGGTCAAATCACAAGAAATCAGAATGCAGGTTCCAGGGAGTAGACAAGAGAATAACCAGAGCGATAGCCAGATGTCATACACAAAAAATAACTTGCAGGTACTCAGAGAGGGAAACCTATCCTGAACCAGGGAACAAGAGAACTGCTGGCCCTATGTATAGGGCTGAGCAGAATCATGTGACCACAGACTATCAGCCCATGAGAGATGGTCTGCAGATTTAGCCCAAAAATCCACCAAGCTGATGAGCTCCGCTCTCCCCACCAGGGGGCATGGCAGGAGCGTGACAACTACATTGTAGCACAAAGTAACAGAATGAGTTATACAATGTAACTACATGACCCACCATTGTGACCATCTTAAAAGAGCTAAACTGACCGTCGCTGGAATCCAGATGCACCCTTCACCTTTCCAATCTGATTTTTATGAGATTTTCAGGGAAGCTACCACCCTACCTGAATAGATTGCTTCCCCTAGCAGTCCCCTCATCCTATAACCTCCGATCTAGGACTGGCACCTTGCTTGCAAAAACACCATACAAAAGAAAGTTGTTTGATTCTCATTTTCCTACAGAGCACCGCAAATATGGAATAACCTAAACAGGAAGTCCTCTGCGGCCATCTTTACTTCACCAGACGTTCTCTGACGTCCATCATTACTATACCCCTAGACAGCTTAATTGGTCTCCTTGGGACTTAATGAAGCTGATGTACACACATCCTCTACCACTTGTTACCCTAACAGTAAACTCTCTAGTGGCCATCTTTAATTCACCACATGCTACATTTTCTCTGTGGAAAACAGGACTTCAATGACCTTGCGTAAACACCAACTTTATTACCACTGTAAACAGGAAGTACTCTGGCAGCCATATTTTGGACTTTACACATGGCATGTTGCTGATTATAGATCACAGGATGCCACATTATGATAAGGGGAGGGTTCCGCGCCTGAAACTTTTGTTTTTGATGCTCATCTCATGTATTAAACAACAGGTGACACTAGTGCACCTTTTGAAAATAACACTGTGCTGTCTCTATTTTTACTATGTTGTTCCTTAATAAATATATAAGGCATCGATTTTGAGCGTCTATTTCAGTTAGGTGCCTTAACCACTCCACTACCAAATGCTTTGTTAATTTTTTTTATCATGACATTTATTTGAAACCTGGGATGCAAAGCTGATAGTTAAATGGTGAAATAGAATTTTTGCACAGAAATCGTTGTTCCGAGATTAAATAAAAAATACATGTAAACTTGCTCATTTTTTAATTTTTATGTATTCATTTATCCTTTTCAGAAACATTGTTGGAATGAAAAATACTGAACTCTAAATGGTATCCCTTATGTTACACAATTTCACACGGGGTCTGCATTATCAGTATACAGGCAGAAATGGCCTTTGAGTCAAATACAGTAAATGTGATAATGGTAGATAATAAAAATGGTCAGATCTCCTGCTTTTGGAGATTTGTACAGATCATGAGATTATTAGCAATGCAGCTTCCAAAAATACCAGTAGAATATAAAAATAATATCGGTATGTGGCATACTGTCTTTGTATGAAAATCACAATAACACCTTGAATGTGTACTCTACAGGGATTTTCAGTCATTATAACCCACTGAGTCTTATCCTTCAGAGCAGTGAGTGACCCCAGATTACCTGTATTCTTCCCTCTCCCTGACTGTTGTAATGCAGCTGTAACATTTTTTTACTTATTTGTTACAGTGAGGTTTGTGGCTGCTTTTTGCAGTGTGTTTACAGTAATACAGGGAGACTGTAGCGAGAAAAACCAAAGGATGTTGTTTCTCCATATGGGACACACTAATTTTTCTTTACTAAGGTAATCAAATGGGGTTTGATTTGCTATTGATTGTATTATTATGAAATATCAAGTTAATTCGACTTTGGTAGTGAAAGGGTTAATCATTGCATTGCTTTTTCCCTATGTCCACTAGATGGCAACCTATTGATATTAAACCATCCTACCACACACCTGCTGGAAAGATTGGTGGTAGGAGTTTTATCACCGTAAGTAAAAACATAGATTGCTCAGCCTGTAATTCAGCAAACAGTAGTGTATTTATTTATGAAAATGGGAAAAGAAAATGTATGTGCAGAGCTGTACTTCTATGTATGTACAAAGGAATACTTGTATGCATTTGTTTGCAGTGCCACAATATGCAAGGAAGTGTCTAAGATTTTTCCATGTGAAGGTAGAGACTGTGACTGTGGTGTCGGAATGTGTGTGAAGGGATGCATTTGAACAGTTTGCAGGTGTTTATTATAGACTAGCTTTTGCCCGCGGCTTCGCTCGCGTGGATTTTAGGATTTGTTAAAATTGTTTTTTAAGAGAAACTTGAGTTTTTTTTTGGTAGAACCCCCCTTTCCCCCCCCCCCACTTGGGATTTGTGGAAAATTGTGAAACACCTGTTTTTTTATTTTTCAAGAAGAATGTAAGTGCCAAATTTCACACCTGTAACATCTTTGGTTTTTGAAATATAGGTATACTGATAAAAGTATTCACATCCCTTTCCCCCACCCCCCTTAACTGGATTTTCAGAAAATGGTAAAACATGGGTGTTTTTTTGCACGAAGATTGTAAATATTGAATTTCACACCTGTAATATCATTGGTTTTTGAAATAAAGGTATAGTGATAAAGGTCTGGTTTCTGATCAATGGCCATTATAAGACTAGCTCGCCCGCCAACGTCACGGCACCTCTAAAAGGGCGAGTCCTAACCAAAATGAAACCACAGGCTGCTACATAGCAAACCATACCTGCTCATGCTGCTTGTCAAACATGAGGTAGACTGGTGGGCCTTTATTTATGCTCCCCCAGAAACAAAATCCACTTTGGGATCAAAACAAAGACACGGAGCGGAGTCTTGCTGCAGGGATGACCTGGCTGGAAGTACATTGAAACAGACATAGTGCAGGAGGGGTGGGGTCGCGCCTATTCCCCGAAGGTTGGCTGCAACCACCAAATGCATCCAGCCCAACAACATGTGTAGAACACAACAAAGAAAAAAATGTCATCTGCGCTTACTCCAATTATACCGTGTGAAACTAAACACAATTAGAGGTTTGGTTTCTTATCAATGACCATTATAAGACTAGCTCGCCCGCCAACGTCACGGCACCTCTAAATACTCTAAACGGTATAATTGGAGTAAGCGCAGATGACATTTTTTTCTTTGTTGTGTTCTACACATGTTGTTGGCTGGATGCATTTGGTGGTTGCAGCCAACCCTTTGGGGAATAGGCGTGACCCCACCCCTCCTGCACTATGTATGTTTCAATGTACTTCCAGCCAGGTCATCCTGCAGCAAGACTCCGCTCCGTGTCTTTGTTTTGATCCCAAAGTGGATTTTGTCTCTGGGGGAGCATAAATAAAGGCCCACCAGTCCACCTCATGTTTGACAAGCAGCATGAGCAGGTATGGTTTGCTATGTAGCAGCCTGTGGTTTGCTATGTAGCAGCCTGTGGTTTCATTTTGGTTAGGACTCGCCCTTTTAGAGGTGCCGTGACGTTGGCGGGCGAGCTAGTCTTATAATGGCCATTGATAAGAAACCAAACCTCTAATTGTGTTTAGTTTCACACGGTATAATTGGAGTAAGCGCAGATGACATTTTTTTCTTTGTTGTGTTCTACACATGTTGTTGGGCTGGATGCATTTGGTGCTTGCAGCCAAACCTTTGTGGAATAGGCGTGACCCCACCCATCCTGCACTATATAGTGATAAAGGTATTCATCCCCCTTTATGCCCCCCCACTGGATTTTTGGAAAATGGTAAAATACATGTTGTTTTATTTTCAAGACAAATCTAAATACCAATTTTCACGTCTGTAACATCTTCTGTTTTTGAGATATAGGTATCCTGTTGAAAAGTATTCACCCCCCTTTTTTCACCCACCACGTGGGATTCTTGGAAAATGGTAAAACGTGTGTTTTTTTATTTTTCAAGAAGATTGTAAGTGCCAGATTTCACACCTGTAACATCTTTGGTTTTTGGAAATATAGGTATACTGATAAAATTAGTCAACCCCCCCTTTTTCCCCTCCCACTGGATTTTTGGAAAATGGTAAAATAGGTGTTTTTTTTGTTTCTCAAGACAAATCTAAATACCAATTTTCACATCTGTAACATCTTCTGTTTTTGAGATGTAGGTATCCTGTTTAAAAGTATTCACCCCTTTTTTTTACCCCCCCACTTGGATTTTTGGAAAATGGTAAAACACGTGTTTCTTTATTTTCAAAAGATTGTAATTACCAAACTTCACACCTGTAACATCTTTGTTTTTTGAAATATAGATATACTGATAAAAGTATTCAGACCCCTTTCCCTCGACCCCCCCCCCTTATTTGGATTTGTGGAAAATGGCAAAACACATGTTTTGTTTTTTTCACAAAGATTGGAAATACCAAATTTCACACCTGTAACATCTTGTTTTTTGAAATATAGGTATACTGATAAAAGTATTCAACCCCCCTTTTTGCCCCCTCCCACTGAATTTTTGGAAAATGGTAAAATATGTGTTTTTTGTTTCGCAAGACGAATCTAAATACCAATTTTCACGTATGTAACATCTTCTGTTTTTGAGATATAGGTATCCTGTTTAAAAGTATTTAGCCCCCCTTTTTTTCATCCCCCCTTGTGATTTTTGGAAAATGGCAAAACACCTGTTTTTATTTTTGAAGAAGACTGTAAATATCAAATTTCACGTCTGTAACATCTTTGGTTTTTGAAATATAGGTATAATGATAAAAATATTCAGACCCTTCCCCCGACCCCCCCCCCCCAATTGGATTTGTGGAAAATGGCAAAAAACATGTTTTGGTTTTTTTCACGAAGAATTGTAAATACCAAATTTCACACCCGTAACATCTTCGGTTTTTGAAATATAGGTATACTGATAAAGGTATTCAACCCCCGTTTTTGCTCCCCCCAAGGAATTTTCAGAACAATGGTAAAATACGTGTTGTTTTATTTTTCAAGACGAATCTAAATACCAATTTTCAGGACTGTAACATCGTCTGTTTTGGAGATACAGGTATCCTGTTTAAAATATTAAATATTCAACCCCCTTTTTTCACCCCCCACTTGGATTTTTGAAAAACGGTAAAATACCTGTTTTTTTATTTTTCAAGACGAAAAATACCGATTTTCACATCTGTAGCATCTTCTGTTTTTGAGCTATAGGTATCCTGTTTAAAATAGTCAACCCCCTTTTTCACCCCCTTATGGGTGGATTTTCCAAAAATCCTTCCTTAGTGGGCGCCTAAATCATAAAAACAGTGCACCTTCAAAATTTCACATTCCTAGGTTAACCCTTTCGCTGCTGAGGCTTTTCCCGCCTCTGTGCTGAGGTCATTTTTACTGGTTTCGCTCACCATGTTTAAACGCGTTTTGAAGGCTTATTTTAGTATATGACCCAGACATATTATATATCGTTCTTTCCGTCAGACTCGGCAGATTCATAATATGTCATTATTATATGTATACGTCATGACCTGTCTGTTTATTATAACAAAAAATGCAATAAAATATGAATTTTCAATAATTTACAACATGTAAAGTGTTTTTTTTTCACATTTTAACATGCGAGCAATTGCGGTTATATTTTGTTTGGGGTGCGCTTGTTAAAAAATTAGAGATGGGTCTCGTTACATTTTTTTTTGGGGAAAATTACACGATTTTTAACAAACGCACCGCATACAAAAATCGTTAGTGCAGCATCATTGTTCACATTATAATTGAAATGGGAACAATATTGCTGCATTAACAAACCAAAAAAAAGAAAAAAAAATATATTTTTTTTTTTTATAATTTTTTTTAATTTGTTTTTATTTATTTTTCTTTTTTTTTTTTACAAAATTTTCACGTAGTGTTTGGTATCGTTGGAACGGCCATGCTCTGGCCGATCCAACAGTACCAAACTTTAACCCCTAGCTGCCACGGATCGGGAGATAGGGAGTTCATTGGAACCCCCTATCTCCACCGTTGGTGGCAGCTAGGGGTTAACTCTAGGACTGGCGTCATCGTGCTATGCACGATGACGCCAGTCCTCAGGGGGAGTTCCCGAGGCTTGGCCGACATCCAAGATGTCGGCCAGCTCCGGGAAAGGATCACGAACCGGCGCTTTTTCAGCGCCGATTCGTGATCCGGCACCCCAGGGGTTAATGACAGCCACCGTTTGAAAGGGCAGGCTGTGCCCTTCCAAGCGGTGTCTGTTTTAACCCCCTGCTCCCTGGCGATCAGGAGGGAGAGAGGTCCGAAGGACCTCCCCCCCCTCCCTTTCAGGCGCCTCCTCCGCACATGCGGGGGGCGCCTGAATTAGGTGTCATCACGTCGCCGCGATCACACCGAATGTCCCCGCCGGGCTCCCGAGTGCTGGGCTGACATCCAAGATGTCAGCCCGCACCGGGGGGGCACAGCAATCCGCCGGAATCCGGCAGATTGCTGCCTCCTGTGCTCGGACTCACTGAGCGCGTCCGTAGCACAGGAGAACCACTTGGCTGGACGCGCTGAGCGCGTCCTTAGCAGCCAAGTGGTTAAACGGTTTCAGCTGGGCGTTGAGGAGTCAGTCAGTCAGGACTTTCGCATTTATGATAAAAGTATTCAACCCCCCCATTTTGCCCCCCCAAGGAATTTTCAGAAAATGGTAAAATACGTGGTTTTTTATTTTTCAAGAAGAATCTAAATACCGATTTTCACATCTGTAACATCTTCTGTTTTTGAGCTATAGGTATCCTGTTTAAAATATTTAAAATATTCAACCCCCTTTTTTTGCCCCCCAGTTGAATTTTTGAAAAATGGTAAAATACGTGTTTTTTTATTTTTCAAGAAGAATCTAAATACCGATTTTCACGTCTGTAACAACTTCTGTTTTTAAGATATTGGTATCTTGTTTAAAATATTTAAAATAGTCAACCCCCTTTTTTTTCGCCCCCCCAGTCGAATTTTTTAAAAAAACGGTAAAATATGTGTTTTTTTATTTTTCAAGACGAATCTAAATACCGATTTTCACATCTGTAGCATCTTCTGTTTTTGAGCTATAGATATCCTGTTTAAAATATTCAACCCCTTTTTCACCCCCTTAGGGGCGGAGTTTCCAAAAATCCTTCCTTAGTGGGTGCCTACATCATAAAAACAGTGCACCTTCAAAATTTCACGTTCCTGGGTTAAACGGTTTCAGCTGGGCGTTGATCAGTCAGTCAGGACTTTCGCGTTTATATATATATAGACGACCAACCTTTGTAAAAGCGACTTTCAAAAGTCACCGGAATTAATTTGTAAGCAAAAACGTTGATATTAGCTTCGAGCGGCAAAATGGTAGTAAATTTGAAAAAGGAAAAAAAAAGTATGTGTTCACCTTAGTTTGAGTATACAGAAAATACGTTGAACAGCAACATCACATCAGTTCAGAAATTAAAGTTAAAATGTAACTCTACTTTACCTTGAGTATGGTGAAAAATGACAGTACTGTATTACAAAAATACAACTAACCTCTATCCATAATCCCTATCACTCAATCTCTAACCAGTGGAGGCTCCTCCATATTCCAGATGGGGCAGTGCACTAGCATTTTTTTCTAAATAAATAAACGAAAATTAACAATTTTTTTCTGTCGCTTTTTGTGTCATTTAACATGTGTCTGATTAATAAAATGTGTTCTATCCCTTTAAGCAGTGTCCTTGTCTCCTCAAATGTTGCCAGACAGAGATTACATTAAAAAAGCTAATATTTTGTCTTGGAAAATCTTCAGAAATCTGAAAAGGGGCTCTATAGGAGATTTTAGGAATCACAGTTTGCAACTTTGTTTAAGCTCCTTTCAGGTTGGCATCCAGCATGAGCTATGGTGGGACCCCAGGACGAGATATTGCAAACCCTTCAGGCAAGAACACACAGACAGGAATGGCAATGATGAAGGTTTATTGCACAGGACTTGCATAGGTGTAAAGTCCATGCAAGGATCTGCTGTGCAATGTAGGAAAACAAGCTGGATGTGGAAGTCATGTTAATGGGCTGAATAAAACGATAAGAGTGGGATCTCATTCTTTTAGTTTTATTCATTTATGGGACTGGCGCGTCCCCTTAGTGGTGATCTCGGGAGTAATCTTGCCTGGGCTCCCTTCCGGTGGAGATCGCAGCATTCGAATTGCGTTAGGGTAATGGGCTGGACACCGCATACAATTTACAAGGCTAGACACAGCAGAAAGCTTACAGGGCCTCAGGAACAGAGCAAGGCTCAGGGTCTCAGGAACACAGCAAGGCTCAGGGTTTCAGGTAGGGATGTGCACCGATATTTTATTTATTTATTCATTCAGCTCATTTCATTTTTCGAAAATTTTCGGATCGTTTCCACCGATTTCCGTTTCGGTTTGTTTCGTTTTGGCTCGTTTTTCGTATCGACTTTTTTTTCGTGATTTCGGACATTTTCGTGTATTCGGTGTGGGAAATGTTTTGCCCCATAGACTTTAATGTTAAAAATATTCCCGTTTTAATTCAATATCTAATAAACCGTTTATTATATTTTGTAGTAGAGTCTCTTTATTTCTCGGTTTTTTTTTTTTTAAGGATATTTTAAGCATTTTTTGAAAAAAAAGGTTAAAATATCCTCAAAAAATTTACAATGAAGAGACGCTTTACTACAGAATATAATAATAAACGGTTTATTAGATATTGAATTAAAACGGGAATATTTTTAACATTAAAGTCTATGGGGCAAAACATTTCCCACACCGAATACACGAAAAGGGCCAAAAGGTGTGGAAAATGTTTTGCCCCATAGACTTCAATGTTAAAATATTCCCGTATTCTGTAGTAAAGAGTCTCTTTATTTCTAGTTTTTTTTTTAGGATATTTTAAGCATTTTTTTGAATATAAAAAAATCTGAGCCACAGGGTGTGGGAAATGTTTTGACCCATAGACTTTAATGTTAAAAATATTCCCGTTTTAATTCAATATCTAATAAACCGTTTATTATCATATTCTGTAGTAGAGAGTCTCTTTATTTTTAGAATTTTTTTTAGGATCCTTTAAGCATTTTTTGAAAATTACCGAACTGAACGAAAATGATTTTGGATCCGAAAAGTTTTCGTTTCGGATCATAAATTGTTTCGGAGGTTTTCAGATCGGATCCAATTCGGAAAATCTGCAGAATCCAAATCACCGAATCGGGCCGATTCGTGAAAAAAACTAATCGGTCCGAAACGAAATGCACATCCCTAGTTTCAGGAACACAGCAAGACTCAGGGTCTCAAGGAATGGAGCAGCAGTACTAACTGCACACTAAAGACAGAACAGAGCACTGCTAAGAAGGAGTATCTTTCTTAAACAGGGAGTGTGTATGTGCTCCCCTGGAGGCCAGTGTCAGAGACATGGCAAGCTACAGGGATGTCCTGGACCAGATAATGATGAGGAATGGACCAGAGAAGGGTAAGATCGGACAAACAAGGGGCTTCCATGGTATCCCAAATGTTTTCAGGATGGTGGCATGCAGTGCTTTTTTTTCTGGAAAAATAGGTGGGGTACTCTCGCGGCCAGGGAAAAACAGTGAATATTATGACTATTTTTCGTGTCCGACTAAATACTCCTTGTATTAACCCTTTAAGGACAGAGGCAATTTTACAAGTCATTCTTACTTTGTGAAGTGCAGGGAGCAGATAATATGGCGATTCTAGGAGCAATATCAGCCTTTTGGGTGCAGGGCAAGGGGGGCAATGCCGGACTGCGACAAGCACACAGATGCAGAATTTTACGCACAGCAGCCTGTTTAACCTCCCTGGCGGTCTAATTTTTTCAAAATTTCGTGTCTAAAAGCATCTCAATTTTTTTTTAAAGGAAACGTGTTTTTGTACATAGTTAGCCTGTAATAATTAGGAAACACGCACTGAAATCGGTGCAATCAAGAGTACTTACTGGTAAAATCCTTTATAAAATAAATTAATTAATTAAAAAAATAATCAGATAAAGTTTGAAACATGACATAATAATTTATTATCCCAAAAATAATTATCCAAAATAATGCAAATAAATGATATTCAATAAAATACAGCAAAAAACACTGAAATCTGTCTGAAAACAATGGTGAGATGATGTATGGTCTGTTTCTTATCCTGTAGTGCCACCTAGTGGCCATTCAAAACATTGCACTTTGGATTATACACTGTAAAATGATTTTTTTCTAAATTTGCTGCTGGTCCCGCCCCCTGCATCGTGTGACTCACAGGGAGCCTTACCAGGAAGCAGTTCGCCGCGATCACACTTTGGGGGACAGCGAGGGAGCCAGGAGGAGGTGAGTATGCATCCAGCCCTAGTGTGGCTCGGGGTTACCGTTCACAGTAGTGAAATTTAACCCCCGAGTCACACTCGGGAATACCACCAGGGAGGTTAAAGACAAATACATGCATTACAGCCAAGCCATAAATTCACAAACATAGCCATATATCACCCCGGGGGTATGTAGCACTAAAACTCACAGTAATGTGCAGTGTGTATGAGGGTGTCAGAGCTCTACAGTAATACAACTCACAGTAATGTACCAATATCAATTTATTCAACGCTTACGCCAACGCATACCAATTAATTAATTTCTCCCCCAGAATACCAATTACTTTCTCCCCCCAGCATATCAATTGTCAATGACAGACAGGACCCCGGGTTAATAAACTCCTGTCTGCCAATGACAATTGATATGGTGGGAGGGGGGTTAATAAATTGTCTGCCATGGCTCATTGACATTATGCTAGGAGAGGGGTTAATAACCCCTACCTCCAAACATAACGTCAATGGGCCATGGCAAAGTGTTTTTAACCCCCCCTCCCAGCAGCAATGGGCCATGGCAGAGCATTTATTAACCCCCCTCCCAGCAGCAATGGGCCATGGGCCATTGCTGCTGGGAGGGGGGTTAATAAACGCTCTGCCATGGCCCATTGCTGCCGGGAGGGGGGTTAATAAACGCTCTGCCATTGCCCATTGCTGCCGGGAGGGGGATAATAAATGCTCTGCCATGGCAGGGGCTTAGATCTGCCCAGAACTTCATCTCACAGATTGCTGATCTCCGCTTGAGGAGCTTCTGGGAACCTTCAATGGACATTTAAGAATGAGCCTAGGATCTCAGCATTTTAAAGCATACGTTAGGAGCACTGAGGAATTTATTATTGAGACTGGGATCTCATGGTTACAATGTAAATATTATTAATGAGATTTTGGATCACAGGAGTTTAAAGCATATGTTGGAAGGATTACATAGGAGTTTGTTAATGAGACTGTAGTCTCAGGATTTTAACCATACATTAGTGGAAGTACAGAGGAATTTATTTAAGAGACTGGAATCCCAAGGCTATAAAGCACACGCTGTAAGTAATACAGAGGCATTTATTAATGAGCCTGGAATGTCAGGGTTATTATAACTTAAAAATTAGTAGGAGTACAGAGGAGTTTATTGAGACTGGGATCTCCCATACATTAGTCATTTATTAACCCCCTCCCCTAGGCCCCGGGTCGCTCACCACTTATCTGCAGCCTCAGGTGAGGGGGTCGGCAGGTAATTGGACGCAGTGAAAGTTGGTAGTTGGACGGCGCTGTGGCGGGTAATTGGAGCTCTCACCGACACTGCTCAGTCCTCCAACTTCTCCTCTGAGCTGCGCATCGCATGTGGGGGCGTTCCTAAAGCAGCGTGCGAGACACGCTGCAGCGGTGGATTGACTGTGCGCCACCGTGTGCAGCGGGAGAACGCCCCTGCCTCTGGCAAGTGCTGACGCGGCGGCACCGGAAAAAATTAGGCCCTACCAAGCCAAGAGGTGCAGGTACGCTTCGAGAGGTGCCGGTACGCCGTACTGGCGCGTACCTGCTCAAAAAAACTCTGGTGGCATGAGAGATCCCGGCTGCTGACTATATGAACTCTGATGGGGGTCAAACAAACCTGCCCAAAGCTAGTGTCTGAGGCTTCAATGTAGATCTTAACTCCTTAATGAAAGAGAAGGCACAGTCACATTTGCCTTGATGTGCTAAATAGTAATAGTAAAGAGGATTTTTTTTTCCAATACTGGGGTTTTGTATACTCTTACTCAGTGGTGGTTTTTCCATAAGAGTAGATGGGGCAGCACCCTACCATTTTTTTTTTTTTTTGCAAGAAAAAAATGGTTTTTTTTTCCTGTTTGTCTTTTAACGTGCCTGACTGATAAAATGTGCTATGTCTCTTTTAAGCAGCCTCATTTTATCCTCATCTGTTGGTCAGCAGAAAAAAAAAGGAACGATAATAGATGTTATTCAGAGACAGCCGATCTGGCCTCGAAAAGGCACCGTACACGTACAGGGAACAGCTTGCTATTCAGAGAGCAAGCATTTCGCCAAGTTTTGAAGAACTGTCAGCAAGTACAGTGCCTATTAGAAGGCAGTGAAATTCCCCATAGAGAAGCAATGGGTAATCTATTCAGAGAACACCAAACAGCAATGAAAAGTTGCCAAAGTGCCCTGCTGTTCGGTGTTTTCATTCGGCAGATTTATTCAGGCGAACCCGCTGACTTCAATGTTAAAAATATTCCTTTTGTTATTCAATATCGTATAAAATGTTTATTATTTTAATCTGCAGTAAAAAGTCTCTTTATTTATAGATTTTTTTGTAGGACCTTTTAGGCATTTTTTGGGATTTTTTCGGCAAAATTGTTTTCCATTTTTTTAATAGCGGTTTTTCTTTTTTCTGCAACAGACCTTTTTATTATAATTCATAGGACCTTCTATGTTAATTCCAGACATTTTTGTTCAGTAGTTTTTTTGCAAACAGCGTTTCAATTTTGATACTTTCATTCGTCTTCTTTTTTTTTTTACCCATTCAGCGGCTTGTCGGCTTTTTTATGTAGGTGGTCGGCACTGTGCTCGGCGGCTGCGTTTGGCGACTGTTCAGCATGTTTGTTGCAGATGTCCAGCGGGTTGGTGGCAGTGGGCGAGGGTTTGTGGCGGATTGGCGGCAGGTTGGCAGCAGCATTTGGAGGCCGATTCCCTGCAGTTCGGGGACCCTGTAGTGAATGGGGAACCGCAGGGTGGGGAAATCTGATTCCTCTAAGTGCAGGGAAGGAGAGAGCAGCGACATTTTGGTGCTCTCTGAATAACCCTCATTGTGATTATTTGTCTTTGACCTGCATCCAGAAATCAGATAAGGGCTGTATGGAAAGTCTTGGCATTCACTAGGCAGCAGTTATCAAGCTCCCTGCTGCTGGCTAATTGAGCTCTGATGGGCATAAAACTAACCCAACCAAAGCAAGTTCAGTCTGAGGCTTGAGTCCTTGTTCACACCTGGGCATTTTACAGTGCGTTCCTACGCGCTGTAAAACGCTCCAACACTGAAATCCCATTATTTCCTATGGGCAAGGTTCCCACCTGGGTGTATTACAGCGTGTAGGAACGTCCAGCCGCGTGAAGCCTTTGCTGCGGAGGACGCGCTGAGCGCGTCCTCCCATTGCAGCCAGCGGTCAGCCGGATTCTGTCCGATCGTTGTGCCCCCTGTGTGGGCTGACATCTTGGATGTCAGTCCAGCCTCCGGGACCCCAGCGGGCACCAATAGATATCATCGTGCCGTGCGCGATGACATCTATTCAGGCACCCCCCACCAGTGTGGTAAAGGTACCTGAAGGGGAGGGGGGATGTCCTTTGAACCTCTCTCCCTCCCCATCCGTGCGGGGCAGCCCAAAAAGGCCGGCACCGCTTGGAAGGGAACAGCTTGCCCTTCCAAGCGGCGGCTGTCTATCACCCCTAGGGGGCTGGATCGCGATTCGGCGCCAACAGGCACCGTATCGCGGTCCCCTCCCGGAGCTGGCCGACATCGAAGATGTCAGCCAAGCTTCTGGGATCTCCCCCCGATGACTAGCCTCATCACGCATAGCACGATGACGTCAGTTCTGGAGTTAACTCCTAGCTGCCACCTATGGTGGAGATCTCCCGATCTGTGGCAGCTAGGGGTAAATGTTTGGTATCATTGGAACGGCCAGAGCCTTTCCAATGATGCCAAATATGACCATGTTAAGTGTAAAAACATAATAAATAAAAATAAGTAAAAAATAAACCTTTTTTTCGTTTTGTTAATGCAGCAATATTGTTCACATTTCAATTATAATGTGAACAATGATGCTGCACTAACGATTTTTTTCTATGGGGCGTTTGCTAAAAAGCACGTAATTTCCCCCCCAAAAAATTTAACTAGTCCCCATTTCTAATTTTTTTAACAAGTGCAACCCATAGAAAATATAATCCCAAACGCTCGCATGATAAAAAGAGAAAAAAAACACTTTACACGCTGTAAATTATAGAAAATTCAAATTTTATTGCATTTTTTGTTATAATATACAGGCAGGACATGACGTATACATATAATAATGATATATTATGAATCTGCCGAGTCTGCTGGGAAAGAAATATATATATTTTTTGTCTGGGTGGTATAATAAAACTGACTTCAAAACGCATTTAAACATGATGAGCAAAAGCGGTAAAAATGAGCTCAGCACACAGGCGTGTAAGTGACTCTGCAGTGAAGGGGTTAAAAGATGATTTGGAATATAACCCATTATGTTCAAATATTTCTGGTACTTTTTTAATTTCCCCATTGCTAAAAATTTCATAATATTTACTGCAAATACCCATAATCAGTGATATAGACCATAATTAAGCAGCTCATATGTGTAATCGTAAATTGACATTAACCACATTTACTGTAGTGAACAAAATGGCATATTTCCCAGTATCACTAATAATAAAGGTCCAGGTTAAAGTCATGCATGATGTGGGACACCATATACTATCTACACCTTTTTATCCCAACAATATAAATCATGCACTTTTCAATCTTAGAATAGCAATCAATAAGTGGTGGCTGGTGACATTTCAAGTTGGTAGGAAACCTTAATGTTTTTGATCATTTATAGGATTATGTCTTTATGGCATTACTACATCCAAAATATGTGGACGATCCCATATATATAAAGAATAAACAATATAGTTATATTCTTATTAATGAGGCAAATATATTGGCCTTTTGAAGCAAATTCAATAATTTCAAGGGTATTCCAGAAAATAGATACAAAATGTGTAGATAAAACATTATTCAGTCTAAAAGTGAAAAAGTGACATCATTATTATTATTATTATTTACTGGAAAAAACTAACTGAAGCCTAATCCTACCTCATTTTTCTAAAATAACTCTCAGAATGCAAAACGTCAGTGTTTGAAAGAAAAAAAAATTCATGTTTATAATTGCTATTTAGCTCATTAAGGCAAGTGTGACTGTGCCTTTTGTTATTAAGAGGTTAAAGCAGGCACCTGGTGTGGGAAGCAGAAAAGATCTACATTGATGCCTCAGACACTAGCTTTGGGCAGGTTTGTTTGACACCCATGTGGTTTCTATGATTTACTCTAGAGCCCTTATCAGATTTCTGGATGTCATACCAGGGGGAGTAGAGGGGTGTGCTCGGACAGACACCCTCCAGAGGTGGAGAAGGAGAGCAGGAAAAGAGCGGCCACCCAGCGATGCTCCCGCTTTATCCAAGTCGTAGCGCGTTTGGTCAGGTCAATATAAACCTCAGGAATCTCACGGATGCCACAAACCCAGAGGTCTGCAAATGTAGGACCTCTAAGTAGCATTTATTTCGTCGTGTTCACTCGGTGCCACTCCGGTGAGACCTTTTGTGGTGACGGGGGAGCTTGTTGAGGTGGCGTGAATTCACCCAATAGATTCCACGTCTGAAGAGCAGCTAGGCCTTCGCCGACGTCCCGCAAGACTGTCAGCGCTCCGTTGCGGGTCACCAGAAGCTTCAGTGGAAATCCCCAGCGATACTGAATCTGATGATTTTGCAGGATCTTGGTCACTGGTAGGAATTCTTTGCATTTTGACATAGTAGCAGCGGATAAATCAGGGAAAAACAGAAGATCGGCGTATGGTGGAGGCAGGGCCGTTGCGATTCTCATAGCGGAGAGAAGGGATTCTTTGATCCGGAAGAAGTGCACCCTCATCAAAACGTCTCTAGGCACCGTTTGGTCCAGGTGACGCGGCTTCGGGATACGGTGTACTCTGTCGAGTTGTAAGTCCGCGTCCAGCTTTTCCGGTAGCAAAGTTCAAAATAGGGTCAGCAAATATGTGGTCAAGTCCCCAGGTTTAACCGTTTCAGGGATTCCTCGCACTCGTATATTGTTTCTGCGGGAACGGTCTTCTAACTCAGTCACCTTAAGTAATAACGATTCGTGGGTGGTTTTTAACTCCTTATAAGCATCTACAAGGTCGTTATGGGCTAAGCACAGTTCGTCAGTTTTTGTTTCTAATGCATCAGTACGCTCACCCAGATCACGAATTTCCTGATGAAGATTAGCTGTGATAGACCGGAAATCCTCCTGAATAGTAGATCTGAGGTCCTGGAGCAGAGATTGGAGCTGAAGCCCAGAAGCAGGGGCAGATGCTGACAGAAGCCGGGGAGGAAAATCCCCCTCCTCCGGAGGGATCGATCTCGGCGATCCGGAATCGCAGGAGGTCCGGGCGCCATCTTGTGGCCTTTCCCGGGCCTTCCCGAATCGCGATACCTCGGCCGTTTTTGGGGTTTTGCTTGGTGCCATCGGGTGCCAAGGTGAGTCCTGAGGCTAATGAGGCCGTTTGTGGTGCAAACCGCCGCCGTTTTGAGCCGCTATAGCGGGAGAATCAGTCGGTGGAGAGAGAGCTCACCTCACATGCGGCTGCTCAGTATGGCTGCCGGCCACGCCCCCAGGGGTTAATTTTTAAAGCACAGTAACTGAGCTACAAGAAGTCACCAATGTCCTTTTTATATATTGCATTATGTATTCAGAAGAACAAAATGTTTTATTTTTAATCATTTTAAATTGTTAAATATACTATTTTGATGGATTTAAAAGGTTTTGAACGAGGCAGCTATATTAATTTGACTAAGTAGATTTAATTTATATGTACTAATTCTCCATCTCTAGCAGACTTGGCATTTTAATTCTCAGACATTATATGTAGAGAAATATTGAGCTACTGAAATATCCTATGGTTTCCTTGTAGAGTCTAAAAATAATTGCATAATTAAGTATAAAGTTGAAACAATATTTAGACATAATTCCCTAGATAATTATTAGATCCATACAGATGCATAATTATTTGGTTTTTTTAACCTGCAGTGTCACAGCAACATTTTGTTCTGTCTACTAATTATTTTAATAAATTGCATGACTTGCGCGGATTTGTTTGCTTTTGATTTTCTGCATTATACCAATGTGTGCGTGTGTGTTTTTATGATGGAAACAAGATATCTTTATGTGTAATCCATGAATCCTTGAAAATTATGCTTTGCACAAATATAGTGTTACTTTACTGTCTCTGTTGTAGTGTCCAGTGTAGCTTTGTAATGTATAGCTTTTCTCTAGTGTAATTATGAGTTACACTGACACTGGTTTAATTGAGCTTTAGTAGCTGTAAGGTTAGCAGGGTTATTCTTTAATTCATGTATAAATGTCCTTAATTGTGAATGCACTACTTGTTTTTATCAAGTTCATAAGTAGCTTATAGTCAGTTATTTAAGTATAAAACATAACAAGAAAAAAAGGTTGTAATTTGCGCTTACCACTGTAGCTCCATGCTGTCATGGATCCCCCCTAATAACAAGATAGCGGTCCCTGTATACTGTACCCTATCTACACCTCTGATCCTTGAATGGTCGGTATAACTGGCTTCAGGGACTCGACTTACACACATCAAGGGTTAACAGGCCAGAGAATAGAAAAACAAGACAGGACCAGACAGTACTGATCTTAATGCCAGGAAAGTGGGTCACCCTTAGGCTAGGGTCAGACGAACGCATTTTCGCGTTGTCTGTGAAAAAGTGCGTTCGAACAAATGGACGCATTTTTTCACGGAGTACGCGAGAGCGGTCATACGATGCGCATTTGCATCCGTGATTTTGTACGGATCATCAATAAAACACTTTGTGCATCTGGACGTTATGTTGGCCGGACATTAGCAGCGTCTGACGTCTCCAAATCACACACACACGCCGCTAGTGGATGCAGTGCACTCAGTACGTCAGTACTAGCAGTTTAACGTTCTCGAAAAAATGCGTTCGTTTTCCACTTGCGTTGCGCAGCCGGACTTTTGTGCGACCGTACTTCGTATATTGGCCGTCATTGCCCGTCATTTGCTGCTAGTGCGGCCATGATTAAGTGCGCCTGCACGCGCGTTCGCACTGCGCTCGTCTGACCCTAGCCTAACACCAAGGATGATGTATGAAGCAGGATTACCAGGACTAGCCAGGGGAAAATACAAAGCGTGATGCTCAGACAAAGCAGGGTCTATATATAGCGTGGTTCTCAGACAAAGCAGGGTCAGGATATGGAGCATGGTGTCATACAAAGCAGGGTCAGTATATGGAGTGTGGTGTCATACAAAGCAGGGTCAGTATATGGAGTGTGGTACTCATACAAAGCCGGGTCAGTATCAGGAATCAATATCACACTAAAGCACTGGGGAAGTAACTCCACATCAGGGCAAGGAGTAAGTGCAGCATACTGGCTTGTAAACTCAGCAGCTCCACGTCATCATGCTGCTCCCTGCCTATAGGCCAGTCACGTGATAGCTACAGGCTGGCATATCACTTGGCACCCGAACAGTGAGCAGCGAGGACGGCGCTGCTGGGTGCCGGGCAGCTCCAGGGGCATGGGACGTGACACACGTGAAACAAAAGAGGTTTTAGTTTACTTGAAAGGCCATTAAAGTGTAAAGCCCACCTACCATGTCATGACACCTCTGGTCAGGTGGGTCCTAACCTAAAGAAACCAAAAGCTCCCCCCCCTCCCTTTCAGGCGCTTCCTCCGCACATGCGGGGGGGCGCCTGAACTAGATGTCATCGCGCCGCCGCGATGACATCTAATTGCTCCGCCGGGGTCCCGGATTGCTGGGCTGACATCCAAGATGTCAGCCCGCACCGGAGGGCGCAGCAATCCGCCGGAATCCGGCGGATTGCTGCCTCCTGTGCATGGACGCTCAGCGCGTCCATAGCACAGGAGAACCACTTGGCTGGATGCGCTGTGCGCATCCATAGCAGCCAAGTGGTTAACTGGTGTTTGAAAAAAATCTAAAGCAATGTTATTTTTCACCTCGGGATTAAACATTCACAGGGTTATTCAGAGAGCGGTGAAAAGCAGAAGAATAAGGCTAGGGTCAGACTAACGCATTTTTCACGTTGTCCGTGAAAATGTGCGTTCGAAGAATGGACGTATTTTTTCACGGAATACGCAATAGCGGTCATACTATGCGCAGTTTCATCCGTGATTTTGTACGGATCATCAATAAAACACTTCTTGCATCTGGACGTTATGTTGGCCGGACATTAGCAGCGTCTGATGTCTCCAATTCACGCACACACGCCGCTAGCGGACGCAGCGCACTCTGTACGTCAGTACTAGTGGTTTAATGTTCTCGAAAAAATGCGTTCATTTTCCACTTGCGTTGCGCAGCCGGACTTTTGTGCGACCGTACTTCGTATATTGGCTGTCATTGCCGGCATCTGCTGCTAGCACGGCCGTGATTAAGTGCGCCAGAACGCGCGTTCGCACTGCCTCAGTCTGACCCTAGCCTAACTGGAGAAGTGAAAATTCGAGGTCAAAATAGCCAAACCAGAAAAATTCTCCCATTTATCTCACTTTCCAAATCGGCTATTTGGTCTAGATTGTTCTCTTCTCTTGCCAGTTCTCCTGGCTTTCACCTCTCTCTCAGGGTTGTTCAGAGAAAGGTGAAAACCAGGAGAATGGCAGGAAAAGAGAACAATCTGGACCAAATAGCCGATTTGGAAAGTGAGATAAGGCTAGGGTCAGACTAATGCATTTTTCGCAGCGACCGTCAAAAAGTGCGTCCAAACGCATTGCCGTATTTTTTCACGGATTGCGCGAAAACGGTCATACGATGCGCATTTTTGTGTGTGATTTTTTACGGATCCAAACCAGGAAACTTTGGGTGTCTGGACGTTATGTTGGCCGGACATGAGCAGGGTCTGACGTCTCCAAATCATGCACACATGCCGCTAGTGGATGCAGCGCACTCTGTACGTCCGTACTAGCGGTTCTGCGTTCTCGAAAAAATGCGTTCATTTTCCACTTGCGTTGCGCAGCCGGACTTTCGTGCAACCGTACTTCGTATATTGGCCGTCATTGCCCGTCATTTGCTGCTAGTGCGGCCATGATTAAGTGCACCTAAATGCACGTTAAAAATTCGCTAGTCTAACCCTAGCCTAAATGGGAGAATTTTTCTGGTTTGGCTATTTTGACCTAGAATTTTCCATTCTCCAGTCATTCTCCTGCTCTTCACCGCTCTCTGAATAACCCTGACAGGGTTATTCAGAGAAAGGTGAAACTCAGGAGAATGACTGGAGAATGGAAAATTCTAGGTCAAAATAGTCAAACCAGAAAAATTCTCCCATTTATCTCACTTTCCAAATCGGCTATTTGGTCTAGAATTTTCCATTCTCCAGTCATTCTCCTGCTTTTCACCGCCAAAAAATCAGTAAACCTTTTCTGCGTGTCTGAAAATGTCTCCTCTTTTCATACAGACTTCCGCCCCAAGCAGTTGTTTATGGATAGATTAAAGGAAAAGCATTTACCGTCATTTGAAATGTCACTTTTTGGTTTTTACATATTTCTATACATCCTAGAAATCCGCCACTTCACGGGCAGGTTATGGGGACCTCCTAGGCACGATATTTGAAGGAATTTTTGGCTTTTATTTTTAACCCTTATTTCATGGAAAACTCACTGTCCCTTTTAAAAATGTTTTTTTTTTTACTTTTTGTCCTTGTTTCCTGTCCCCCAGGGCACTACCCGGACCCCCATACACCTTTATGGCAAATATGTAGCATATATGCCCTCTTGGAGGGCACTCTAAAAAACTGAATTTTCAGCCCCATTGACTTGCATGGGGGTTCGGGTTCGGACCCGAACAAATGGGAAGTTCGGGTTCGGGCCCGAACTGAACTTGGGGGGTGTTCAGCTCATCCCTAGCCACAACCAGTCAGACATTTGTTGTATAACTGTCTCACTTTAGATTTACATATATCATCCCCATACACATATAGGGCCATATTACATAGTTGGTGCTAACTTAACCAGAGCTGTTGTAAACTTCCCAGAGCCATTATAGGGCCATATTATATAGTTGTTGCTAACTTAACCAGAGCTGTTGTAAACTTAAAACCTCCATAGGCTATGGGCCATATTACATAGTTGGTGTTAACTTAACCAGAGCTTTGTAAACTTCCCAGAGCCATTATAGCCTATGGAGGTTTTAAGTTTACAACAGCTCTGGTTAAGTTAGCAACAACTATATAATATGGCCCTATAATAGCTCTGGGAAGTTTACAACAGCTCTGGTTAAGTTAGCACCATGTATGTAATATGGCCCATAGTAGGGTTTACAGGGTATACCTTCTGATTCACCTACTTCCCATATCCTAATCTTAACTAGTTTCCTACACAGCTCATAAATATCTCATATTTTTCAAAATTTCGGTAAATTTTCTGCATGAATATTACAACAGTTTCCAGCAGCCTTTTATAGTTTTGACTGTTCGATCATTATGATTTTATTTGTTGTATATATTTATTTTATATTCTAAAATGAATTATTCTTACTATAAGAAGTGCAGACATATTATCCATCTTCATAATCCATATGATGATACTCTATATAACTAGGGGACAAAAAAAACATAACAAATCTCGTAGGAAAACATTTCAAGGATTAACTTCCTGTTAAACCCCTTTGGTCAGAGTGTGTCCAGTTCATGGAATCAGATCTTCTCTTTTCTCTTTAGTAACGTTTCTCGTACCCCCACCCATCCCACTGACGGAAGCCCACCAATGACCTGAAAACACAACAAGTCACTAGAATGATTTTCATTAGTGACATTTTCTGCAACTGGCAGATCCAATTTCCATGTCCTTATAGTATACTGATGCAGAGTTATCATTTCTTTGATCTTTCTCTTTGTCTCTCCCACATACACATATCCACAGGGACATTTAATAATATAGATTACAAGTGCGTTCATATGTAAAAGAGTCCCTTGTGTAAATTTTCCGTCTACTATGGGGCCGGGTAAAATTATCTAGCTGTACAATTGCACTACAGCAACTGCAATTGATAAAAGTCCCAAATTTTCTCTTACTGAGAAATCTTTGATTCCATTGACTGGGACCCATGTTAGAAATAACCCATACATTTTTCAAATTTTTATTCGTATCTAAATATAAATTGTATTTTGGGATTTTTTGTAAATGTAACTTTATTATGTATAGTTTTTGTGTATTGTATTTTTGTATAAAATAGTAAAGAATGTATGGGGTTAACCCCTTCACTGCTGAGATAGAGATAACTCAGGTCTTCAAATGCACCATCAGGTATTGATATTGAGTTCTTACGATCTGCAGCTTTGGAGGACAAAAGCAAATTATATTTGTTTTCTACAAACAAATTTCATTTGCTTTTGGGTTGCAGAAGGTGCCCCCAAACGTTTTGGCCCTGTGGACATAATGGCTTAGGTGATAAAACTATTTAACGTCGCCTGATGAATGCCCTGGCATATTTGGCTTTTAGCAGCCAATGCAGGGAGTCATGAGTTGCAGCTGAAACTAGTAACTTCATTTGGCCAGTAGATGGCGCCATCTGCCTGCGAAATAGGTTATTACAGTAAGAAATACACTGGGAATATTCCGAAATATTTCTTACTGTATAATCCATTATAAAATTATTTTTCAAAAAACCATTGATCCTGAAAATGTTTTTTTTTTTTAAATCCCTTGGTAATGAAGGGATTAATAGGAGCTGTAGTTATGTATGGAAAGGGAATAATCTCCTTCCAATAAGGTTGTTGACTGGTAACTGTTTCCTTTTTATCAACTGGACCTTGTGTGCTCTTTTGTTATGCATAAACAAGGCCCTTTTTGCTAAAATATCAATTTCTTTGTTCTTTTAAAGCTTGTACTCAGCTAAAATATTAGTATTGTGTTGTTTAAGAAAACAATATGAAGTTGTTTGAAAATACTGCCCATTATTGTTATTTTTTTTGACCAGTTGTAAATGTTTGCAAATAAATACTCAAAAAGGCACTATTTTGATTTGGAATTTGGGTGAAATATTGGGGCCTATTCTGTCCTTAATGATTAAAGGGAGTCGATAGAAGAAAAAATTGTCGTAAGCTGATTTTCCTTACTGGCGCCCTTTTACCATATCTATCCTGATCCAGCTGGCCTTGGAACAGAACTGAGGTGCAGAGAGATATCTCAAGCTGCACTACCGTGGGTATCCTCTACTGGAATCCATAGGACCTTATGGAGCTCATTGTGTCCTGGTCGCAAGCTTTGCATGTGCTCGCATTAGTGGGGTTGCACAAGAGTCACGGAGAAAGCTTGGAGGGACACTGGTAGCTATTTGTTCCCAGTCTCACGCTGGGCACAGTGTTATGAAGTGGCAGACCATGTTGCCCTCTCCACCTTTTAATGAAAGGTAAATATGGGATTTGTTGCTTGCTTTATTTTGCTGTGTTAAGTGATATTCCTACCTAACACCAGGATCTGGGAGTCAGTATTTCTGTGAAAAATATCCACTCCAGAATAGAAGAAAGCGTTACCTTGGACTAGCTAATTTTTCCACTCACACGCACAAATTAACACTTCCTATACAATGTATAGGGAACATTAATTTACAGTAAGGAGGTGCTATAACTGAACTGCAAGTAAAACTTGCAGCAAGGTCAGAATAGCACCTCCAGCTGTTAGGAAGGATCTATACATCCCCTCCAGCTGATATGTTAACGTCAAGTGTGGAATAGATAAAACAAAAATGTTTGTTTTACTCAAACACATACTTATAAATAGTGAAACCAGAAAAACTGATAATTTTGCAGTTGTCTTATATTTTTTTTCCCAGAGCTGTATATTCTATCAGATCCATTCCTATACATATGTCTCAGGTGTTCTACCTTTTCTGTTTACGAAGTTACTCATTACAAAAAATGGAGAAGAAACTTAATGGAAAACAAAATCTACCTGAATCTGTTAAAATGGTTATATTGTAATCCATGCACAGTGCCATCAATTGGTATTAAAAATAAGGCTATATGTTCCATTTCTTAACTTTTCATATTACTATATCATTATTATTATTATTCTTTATTTATAAAGCACCAGCATATTCCGCAGCGCTATTATGTTTTAATCTTGGAAAACAAATGAATTGACTCTGATGTGCTGCATCAAGGACACCATGTTAACCAGTGACTACCAAGCTACAATGCACTAGAGATGTAATTTGTGTCTGAGTAGGCTGGTCTGGCAAGTTTTAAATAACTGTGCTTTGTCAGGAACAGACTCAGAAGCAAGCAATTACTGGAAACTGTTGACTATTTATTTATTAATAAATTATTTTACCAGGAAGGATACATTGAAGACTATGGCTTTGAGATTTATGTGAGTTTTATTTTGCAATAACTACTGCATCAGGCATTGCTTACTTGTGCATATATTGTTATAATCCAGGAGTATCTGGATATATTAGGTTTTGAATTGCAACTCTCATATCATGCATTTACTGACAATTATGGGAAATTTGTTTAACGAGTTATTGTACTGTAATACACGCAGAATCTTCTTTTTAATATTCCACTCCTGCAAGATGTAAATTGTAATTAAATGTACCATGTTTTACCTCAAAATTGCCTAATCCCAATCCCAACTCATGAGTCATTTAATTGATCTCATAAAGCAAGGCATTTCATGTTACATCCTATCATCTCACAGTTGAGGTAATTATAGCACAAATAATATATGAAAAAGATTGCAAGTTAAAATGAGTGTCTCTGGCATATAGTTAATTTTTAAGAGTTTCATTTTCAATAAAATCTTGGATACATGTTAAAAGAGCTAAACTGGCCGTCAATTGAATCTAGACGCACCCTTCAAGTTTCCAACCTGGTGTTTAAGAGACTTTCTGGGAAGCTACCACCCTACCTGAATAGACTGCTTCCCCCAGCAATTCCCTCATCCTATAACCTCCGATCCAGGACCAGCACCTTACTTGCAATACCACAATACAAAAAGAAAGTGGCTCGGTCCTCATTTTTCTACTGTAATGCCCCGCTCCGTGGCCCGCCCCCTGCCTGGACCGCCATGCTGGGACAGACGCTGGACTCACCTGAGGTCCCTCGTGGCACGCTGCTCCATGTTCCCAGCCGGCAAGATGGAGGAGAGGACTTCCGAAATGCCCCACGCCCCCGACCGAAGCCGAATGCCTTGATACGATGCGCGCACGTGTGATCGCACATCTCTATAAGAAACGAAACTCCTGGTACTCTGGCGCCCTCTTCTGGTCGATTTGTGCTCACTACTTGCCACCTGTTCTGGAGATCCTCGCATTCCTCCCTTTGACCTATCAAGTGCACAGGTATCCCGGTTCCACCCACGGATCCCAGGTGAAAGGTATTTCTAGGATTCCCTGTGCCCTTTTTAATCCTGCTGCCTTTCTCAGCTCATTACCAGGTTATACTGTTGCCCTTCCGCTTCAGTTTCCCAGTGTTCCTCTGTGTTCCTGTTTCATCCTGTTCCTTTCCTCTGATCTCCTGCCAACCGACCCAGATTGCCTCATCGACCACGCTGCCTTCTCTGCCAACCGACCCGGACTGCGTCCTTGACCACGCTGACTTCTTCTACCACCCGACCTGGATTGTCGACCAACCACGCTGTCCTTTTCTACCACCTTAGTTTGCAAACCTGTTATTCAAGACTTTAACGTTACTTGCCTCATACCACTTGCCATTCGTCAAGTTCACCTGATACTCAAGAAGACCACCTTAGTTACAACCTGTTGTTCTGGACTTAGTGTTATATTTCTATTTTCTTCACTAAAACCTTGTTTATTGAAACCTTGCTCTGACGGCTTGCCATTGGGTTCCACACTTATACTACTATACGGGGGTTCCGAACCCTGCATCACACCTACAGAGCACCGCAATTATGGAATAACCTCCCAGACGCCATCAAATCTTCCAATCTAAAGTCACTTAATTGATCTCTATTAAAATACCTCGATACAGAACGCACCTGTAAACATGTAACATAGTGAATATATTTCTTACATATTTATTTTCTGTTAATCTGTATATTTGTGTTGTTGTTTTTAAAATCTTGAATTTTATTACTTTGTATTTCTGTAATGACTGTAACAATTCAATTTTCTTGAACCCCCAGGACATACTATGTATCCTTCCTGGTAATATACTTTATAAATAAATAAATAATTATCAGTCGGTGGTTGGTATCAATTTGTGCTATGAGTCATTTGAAATTTGTTTAAAGCTTCCAATATTTCATTTTAACCTTTTGTACACATATAACAGTTTTTGGCAAGTTTTGTTCATGATTGGACTGAACAAAAGATACTATATAATCATTTGGAGCAGATAAAATGTATTTATTACAATATCATTTTGTTACATTCACTAATGGTGTCAAGTGGAAGATCTAAAATATCCAATTTTTCCTAACTTACTGTCTTGCCATTTGTCAAGAGTTTTACTTTTTCTTGCCAGGGAAAAGGCAACTAAAACATATAATGAACCAGACCTATAATATAATACCTTGTGGTATCAGGAAAGATTCTTTGTCTCAGTGCCTGGTTGCACAGGATCTGTTCTACCTTGCTCTCAAATTCTTGGTTTCTTTGTCAGGTTGTCCTTACCCTTTTAAAATTTAATCTCTTCTACACTTCACCTTCTTTTTCACTGTCTAGTTACTATAATTAGATGATACTTTTATCTTAAAACAGCCAAAAAGTACATTAAGTCATTAAATTAACACTATCTTTTTTCTCTTCCATGCACTTTTTGTTTCATATCCATTCCTGCAACTGAAAGCAATACATTTAAACATGTGTCCCTATTTTATGATGCTATAGCAGGGTTGCATAAATTAGAATTTATTTCAGTATTTTTGGCAAGCACACACTTTGCAATACTATAATTTTTCTTTACATATTGGATATGTTAGTCATTTAGTGATTATTCCATTGATAGCTTTGAGGATTTCAATATTTTTTATACAAAGTACAAATCCATAGCTGTTGAATCCTGAAAGGCAATTACCAGTGTATTAGCACAGGGAAAATCTTCGAAGGTACGAAGAATTGAATTATCATGTCTTGTGCAAACAGATATTACTGTAAGTGCTTCCTGTATAGGATGTACTTGCATTTAATTATTTATTTGTTCTGTCTCGCTTCAACTATATAAGAAGTGACCATCTTGAAAAACATTAGAAAATATACACATACAGTAAAGAATATAAATGCATGCTGTTTCTATTGTTAAAAACATAAGACACATTTTAAAACAAACACGTTGTTCTATTTGTTAGTGGTCAGTACTAAAGACTCCTTTTGGTTCAGTTACTGTCCATGGTACTGGAAGGCCTTTGACTGTCTTTCCCTTCTGATCTATTGCAGCTTTTAGTTCTATATATAAAACATTTGGATGTTAAAATAAACACAGGTGAATTGATAGCACAAATACTGTTAACATTCAGCCAATATTTCAACTGCTATCCCCATTAATGATTTAATTGATTAAATTAGGCAGCAAAGTGCTTAGCAAGTGAGGAATATTTATCTCTTATAAGTACTAAATAATAAAGGTCTCACAGGAACCTTCAGCTGGATTTTGAGCTAGTGCAGAATGTGCTTGGAATCTTTAGAGTTACAGGAACTTTGCTCATTGCAAACAATACACTTAAGTGATTATTCTGTGCTAAGACACTCTCACAGAAATAATTAAAGGATTGAGCACAATAACATTGACTTATTATAATCGAGGTAGCACTATGTTTTGTACTCTTTTAGACTAAAAGACAAAACATTTTTTAGCAAGCAGCAAGGGGTTCATAGCTTTTCACTGATACCCTTGTTATTTTTGTACATAAATTCATAAAACCTCCAACAGACATATGCATGTTCAGTTTAATATAGTCTGTATAAATATTTTACATTATAGTCTAAAATACCATACTGATGATACATGTTTGTTAATGCGATTATCCCAAGATATTTTTTTAAATTCTATGAAACTATGGAAAGTAAATTTCCTAAACCGTCCCTCAATAATTTGATCTGATTTACAAATAAAGTAAAAGTAATCCTGCTACGTGCTCTTATACACACACACTGCCATCCACTAAAATTGGCACCCTTGAAATATTAACAAAGAAGGCTGTGAAAATTTGTCTTTATTATTTGATCTTTTGTTTAAAAAACATACTCTGTCCTCTTGGGTTGTTTTTGCAATTTGTTGATATCCAACAGAAAAAAAAATCTTTGTTAAATTATATGTATTGCATAATTTCTGGTACTACTATGAATTCATATACAAAATATATATTAATTATGTTCTCTCAGCAATTTAACATTTTTAGCACACCTGGGTGACTAGGAACAGGAAATTGTTCAACCATGACTTTCAAAGGGGTATGAATACGAGGTAATACAAAGGCCAAATTCCTTAGTCATTCATCAAAATGGGTAAGACCAAGGAATATAGCTGTGATGTGCAGCAAATGGTTGTTGAGTTTCGCAAAATGGGAAGTTGCTATATGAAAATAGCAAAAAGCTTTGAACATGCCCGCTTTTCACAATAAAGAAAATAATTATTACTGGAACCTCAAATGGGATTTGGGTCTGTGGTCAGATGAAACCAAAATAAAATGTTTGGCAATAAACACCAGAGGTGAGTTTAGCACAAACACAGAGGTAGCCATATGGAAAAGTATGTCATGGCCACAGTTAAATATGGTGGTGGCTCTTTAACCCTTTCCCATCATGGGGCATACTATGCTGTCCCCGTGGTAGGTGGGCCTTGAAGCCGCAGGACAGTATAGTACGCCCCACTTTAATGGGCCTCTTTTGCCCCACCCACCAGTGGGTATGCAACACGCTCCTTTGGCTGCCATGGGATGACTTGACCTCAAGCCACCCACCTGCAGCCAATGACGTGCAACATTTGACAGCTGCATATTCGGGCCAGGGATTGGGCCAGCCGCAGCAGCCAGCAAGCGAGGTGTATTAGTACGCCCCCGTCAGCTTTAAAGCCCGGCCACCAGGTAAAACCCACCTGGCGGCAAAGGGTTAATGCTTTGGTGCTGCATTTTTGCCAGAGGACCTTGACATTAGGTTAGGATTCGTGACATAATGGACTCTGTTGAATATCAACAGATATTAAATCCACACCTGACTGCCTCTGCCAGAAAGCTTTAAACGGGCCATGGTTGGATCTTCCAGCAGGACCATGATCCAAAACACATATCAAAATCAACACAAAAATGGTTTACTGTCCACAAACTCAAGGTCATGCCATGACCATCCCAGACCCCTGACTTGAACCCCATATAAAACATGTGGGGTGGACTAAAGAAGAGAGTCTGCCAGCACTGATATCAAAATCTGAAGGCTCTGGAAATATTTTGTATGGTGTAATGGTCTCAGATCCATCTTGTTATCTTGGCAAGGGAAGTATTGACTAAATGGGTGACAATAACTTTACCACACTTATATTTAACAATGATTTTTTAAAACAAAAATCTGAATTGTGTTTGCAATTGTATGACATCCATATTTCTTTATTTTTGAACGAAAGCTCAAAAGGTAAAAACAATACTAACTATTTTTCATAGCCTTCTTTGCAACATTAAGGCCACTATTACAAGGTACCCGCTAAAACCGCAGGTTTCCACTCAGTGTCTCTGTTTTAGCACCATATTACAGGGCATCTGCTGATTCAGCCCTGTAATGCAGCAATAACTCGCCGCTGCCAGTATCCCCCTACTGCAGTTCATAGGACTCCATGAAGGCTTGTGCTGCTGGGTCACGTGACCTGCATTATGTCGCTCTCGTTTCTCTCTGCTCCCAGCGGCCAAAAAGACGCAGATCAGTCCACCATTCTCATCGCGGGATGAGAGGTGAGTATCTGATTTTGGGGGGGTGCTGATTGATTCCACAGAAGCGGTATCAGCACCAGCTTCTAGCTGTGGTTAACATTTCAGTTAACCGCAGCGGTGCAGTAATAAGCTTTATGACTTTGTAATCCTAATGCTAATTAGTCTTTGCACTCCCCATGTTAAGCATAAAGAGCCAAAGTACAGTAAGCATACGGAAGTGAGCGCAATCCCCGATGTGCGTATAGGTTTTTTAACCCGTTAGCGTTCAGATTGTAATATGGGCAGCCTGCGTTAGGGCCACTTATCCTAGCATTAACGCTCACATAACTGAGTGTTAATGTTAGTGTTAACATTGTTATATTGCCCTAAATATAGAAAATGATTAAAGGTGTTGAAAGTGGCTATAAAATGCATAATTTGTCTTATTTTTTAAGTGGTATTAAGGAAATAAATGGGAAAGATAATTAAAATAATATAATCATAAAGTGTGGCCATCAAAACACCTACAGGTTCTAAAAATTTAAATTTTCTGGCTATAACATCAGCTATAGCCTATACCAGTGGTTCCCAACCGTGGTCTTCAAGTTCCAACAAGTCAGGTTTTCCAGATAACCGAAGCACAGTACAGGTGATATGATTAGCTGCTCAGTGATTGCAGGATTCAGTCTGCATTTCCCGAAGGTGATCCTCAAAACCTGGCCTGGTTGGGGGTACTTGAGGACTGTGGTTGGCCTATACAATCACAAAGATCACTCTATGGCTACTAAGATACTGGGGGCAATATTACAATCTTAACGCTAACTTTAGCACTTAGCTATGTGAGCGTTAACATTAGGTTTAGTGACCCTAGCGCACGCCACCCATATAACAATCCGAATGGCAACAGGTTAAACAAAACTTTAATGCATCAAGGACTGTGCTCGCTTCCACGTGCTTACAGTACTTTACGCTCCCCTTTTTTTTCCCCTGCATCGGCTGCTTAAATCCCAATATAAGGGCATCATCTGCTGATTTTGCTCAGTTTATCTCTTTGGGCATTATGACCACATGGCTAACAATTTGAGGACCCCTTTTGCAACCGAAAAGCTATTGAATTTCATTTGCTTTTGGGCTGCAGATCAGCAGATCGAGATATCTCGATATCGGAGCACCGGATGGTGCCTTTTGAAGCCTGAGATATCTCGATCTCAGTAGTGAAGGTGTTAATAATCTATAATTATTTTAGTTTTATAACGGTTCTGCTCTGAGATACACTCATACACACCACACATTGCTGTGAGTTTTATTCCTGTAGAGCTCTGTGATACGCGTGGGCATGTTTTGGTAGGCATGGTTTTTGGGGGGGGAAGCATTTCATCTTTGGACACAGGTAGCACAGCCTCAGGTCTGCCCTGTTAGTATGGGATAATCTGCCTTCCTGACCCATGCAGTTTCACTTTCAGTACTTTTCTATCACAGTCACTACTATTTCATATTTTATTATTTTCCCAGCCTATCATTTCCTCCACCTTCCATTATACATACTTATAATTCAATTGTAGTTAATTACAGGTAAGTGTATATAAATAGTAGCTATAGAGAGGTGAACCCCACAGGCTTATGAACACATTAGAATTTGACATAAGAATGTGATTAAACGTAAGCAATATAGAATTCTAAGTATCTCATTAAGATTGTAAGCATTAGTTTTACTGAAAGGTTTGTGCCATTTCGTCATGTTTGATGCCAAACTATGAAATTAGTTTATATGCTCAAGCTAGTTATGAATTTATTTTGCATTGCAAGGCTGTGTGTAGTAATGTTAGTGAAATTACTGAGCTATTTGGACAGGTGGCTTGATCATACAAATGTTATATTTACAACAAATTTGTATAATTATTACCCAGGTGCCCTTTTATGACAGGTGTTTTTAAGTACAGGTTCCACTATATTTTTCTTATTAGGCAAATAGGGAACTCTGCATGCATAATTTAAGCAAACCAGTTTTTCTCCAGATGCAAGGCACACTCTCAGAACGTTGAATTGCTGGATAAGTGAAGTGGCAAATATAATTTCCAAGACTGTGAAAACAGCTGTTATAAATTTGTGTTATTTTAATGGGAAATGCTGCCGCTTGAAAATGCAACAACTAGAAACAATAGATGTCATGGGAAAAGTACTCGTTTATGTAGGTTAGAGCAACATGCAAAGTCCAGTTCATATAAGAGACCATAAGAGCATGAAATCTTTACACATTTTAAGGAAGATTAATTTTTTCCATCTTGGGGTTGTTTTTACTAAGTAGCATTAAGATCTAGATGATAAGAATTACAGTTAGAATGCAGATATAAACACTTGTAGCTCATTGTTAGGATAAGTGCCCTATCTTGTCACATTTTGGTGCAAGAGGACTTTTGGAGATGTCTGGAAAAATAACATAATATTTGTTTATACTATCGTGTTTACATGGAAAAGACCAGCTAAAGATTCAATAAAAATCCAGATATCTTATTTACACACAGTATTTATGTTGACATGTTCCTCAGGCAAAATAGCAGGTCATAGAAGCATAGATTTTGGAAAGAGAGGAGACAGAAGACATAATTGGATGTTACAGGTATTTTAGAGGTACATTTAATACCTGCTTGAATATAACCCTTTAATACATTAATCATTTAATATACCTGTTCCATAACTTTTACATATGAGCTCATTAAGGAAAATGCATTTTGAGTTGTTAGTAGTTGATGTTTATATTTAGTTTCCATAGAAAAAGGATGAGTAATAAATGGACAAAGGCTTAGAGCCTCTAGTGTCTCAGTGAAATGGTTGTGGTCCTAATTAGCCACCCCACCCAAAGCACTATGCAACAGTGCTACCATATATAAATGTACACAATATTTTAACAAAAGTGCTTGGCTGTTTATCAGATCTCAAAAATTCTATGCTCCACTCACCTGGGCGAGTGATAATTGATCCTTGGTGAGTTTTAATCTAAAATTCCATGTGATCTGTTGTATATGAGAATCTCCTGACCTGTAATACAGTTTGGCCACAGTGATGCAAACTGAGGTGACCAGCAAAAGAAAAGCACTAGATCCAAACTTTTAGACTACTTCTATATCTGATAGTTTAAATGGAGTGTCTTGCAGGGGGATGCATTTTCTTTTGTCCCCCACATAAGAACCATGAGGTAATCTGTCCTCATCTCTCCAAGAACTTGTACTCATGCCTCTTTGTAGGTTTCATGCCCTCTGTATGCTCTTGCCCCTTTTGTGTCTCCCAATTATTACCTCTATTTACCCATTCACTGCTAAGGACATGTGGGATATGCCCCAGATAGGTCATCTCCTCCCTAGAAGTGGAGGTATGTGGCTAATTGATATTTCTTGAAAGAAATTAAATAGCTTGAAAATCCAGACAAACCAAATTTTTAGACATCTGCACAATGAAAAAATAGTTTTGTTTCATGTCAGACTGATTCGTTCCATTTTTCAATTTGTTTCGGTGCGATCGTTATGTTATCGTGGTTTGTATTTCAGATTGATTCGTTAGTTTGGAAGATCGGTAATTCGTATTTTGGATTGATCCGTTATTTCGTTTTTATTGGTAATTCGTATTTCGGATCAATTTGTATTTTGTTTTTATTACTTGTTTCAGAATGTGAAACAAATGAATTAATTAGATTAGGGTAAAAAAAATGTAATACCCCAGTCGTTGGTGCTGAAACCTATTCAGTACCAAGGACAACAGCTCCTTGGGCCTCTTGAGCCCTGCGGAACTGGTATTCTTGGTGCTGTAGCCTATTCAGGACCATGGATAGCAGCTTTGTGGGGCTCTGGAGCCCCACAGGGTTGCTGTTCTTGGTACTGAATAAGTACGAGTATCCACATCATACTCTTAAATACATTCTATTTCTCCCCCATTTTCTTCTAAAATTATTTGCAGCATTGGTGTCACAGAGCAGTTTGCATCTATTTTGACAATGAGATGAAAACAGTATACATTTTAAAAATGTAACACTGACCCCTAGCACATACTAATTTTTAACATCTATTTTCTAGTGTTATATCTTTATTACAGTACTGGACTGACGTCGGATTTCAAATATCGTTCTATGTTCATCTGCTTCTAACAGTGTCCATTCTTCTAAAAATACTGTACGTAGAATTATTAAAAGAAAAAATCAAGGAAATATTCTCCAGTTCTTAAAGCATATGGTGGTATTCCTGATTAATAAGCAATAGGATTTCTATTCAGGAAAAGGTTACAATTTTTGATGTACTGTAGATCACACTTTTTTTTTTCACTGTACAGTTGCTCAGCCTATTATTTCAGTGCTCTTTATAATATCAGCATGGAAATGTTACATTCACTCATTATCTCTTCAGTGCTTCTTGTGTTCCACCTACTGCCCTTTGGCACTTGCCCTATTTTCTCATAAAATATAATAATCATCCAAGCTCAGACTTTAAACTGGCTGCTGATTCACTGTCTCTTGCAGATCTTGAACGAAGCTTTTGGTTCTGAGTTTGTGGTATTTTAAGCAATTTCTATATATTCTTTCATGTGCTGAAGATTCACACTTTCCTTCTTTCCCTTTTCAACTTCATTTTTATCGGTTTCCCTTCACTTACTTCTTACTTGTACTCTTCTTTTCCTCCATACAGTTTTTTCTGTCTCTTACAGGCTTTTCTGTTATGGAATGAATAAATGTTTAATTTGCTAGTAATCTTTCTATACCATGCTGCAGCCTCTTAATATCAAGATTTGACCAGCATTCCGACAAAGTAAACTGTTGCACACTCTGACCCTGCACTAGCTATGTGCAACTTTGCAAAGAGAGAACTACTTTTTTTAAACAAAAAAATGTACAGTTTAGTAGCAGTCTATTCAATAACACATTCATAGAAGGAAAAAAGTTGCAATGTGTGACGAGAGAGTGTGTGTGTGTGTGTATAAGAGTTTATGTCACGGCGGCACCAGGCTTGAGCCATGGTGGGGCCCTTGTTCAGGGAGAAAGCCCAAAAGTGCAGAAAATACTATTGCAGACAAGTATTCGGGCAGGAGGTGAGAACACCACAGTGTTAGACAGAGACTCCTGCACGGAAAAAAACAAAAGAAACCCTAACACTGATATACTAAGCTAAATAGAAAATAACACAAGGCCATGCAGAGTCTCAGAATGAACACAAACATCAAGAACAAAGGAATCGTTACAGTCTGGGATAATTCATACTCAGAGACATAGAGGAAAACCAGGAGTCAGAAAGCCACAGAGAATATGTAAGCCAGATGCCAGGGTCCTAGAGCTGGGAGGGTAGTCAAACAAGCCAGATCGGTACACAGGATACCAGCATGGAATAGAAAACCGGAAAACAAAAACAGAGCAAGGGAAAAACCACAAACTAAATCACACAAGAAACAGAATGAGAAATAGTACACAGGAATATCTAGAAATAAACAAGGAACACAGTGACAGGAGTAACAAATAGACAGACCGGGAAACAGAACCAATAATCTATTAGAACAAAATATAGAAACATAGGTTCTTATCTGCCGACATTTTCTTTCGGCCCATCTAGTCTGCCCAATTACATGGATACTTTACCTAGATTTATCTTTTGTTTAGGATAGCCTTATGCCTATCCCATGCTTGCTTAAATTCAATCACTGTTTTGGCCTCTACCACTTCAACTGGAAGGCTGTTCCATGTATCCACCACCCTCTCAGTAAAATAATGCTTCCTGATGTTACTTTTAAACCTTTGCCCCTCTAATCTAAGACTATGTCCTCTTGTTTTGCTCCTTTGTTTCCTTTGAAATATACTCCCTTCCTCTACCTTGTGGATTCCCTTTTACATATTTAAATGTTTCTATCATATCTCCTCTGTCTCGTCTTTTTCCAAGCTCTTCATGTTAAGAACATTAAGCCTTTCCTGGTAACTTTTCTCCTTCAAGCCATACACCATTTTAGTAGCCCTTCTCTGAACTCTCTCTAAGATGTCTATATCCTTCTGGAGATACGGTCTCCAGTACTGAGCACAGTACTCCAAGTGAGGTCTCACCAGTGCTCTGTACAGTGGCATGAGCACTTCCCTTTTCCTACTGCTAATACCTCTCCCTACACAACCAAACATTCTGCTAGCATTTCCTGCTGCTCTATTACATTGACTACTTACCCTTAGATCCTCTGGAATAATAACCCCTAAATCCCTTTCCTCAGATGTTGAGGTTAGGACCATATCAAATATTCTATATTCAGCCCTATATACAAACAGAAGCTAGAAGCAGGAAGCACTATGAAGGCAAAACTCAGAATGACTCGGGAAGACTGAACATCATGGAGCAATGCACTGTGGGAGCAGTGCTCTTAAATAGAAAGTGGAGTAGGACATGACAGACAGGTGAGCTGAGAGCAAAACAAATAACCCCTGGGCTGGAACCCAGGAATGGCAACATGACAAGACCCAAGTAGATCAGTTCACATACAGGGGACAGTGCTGGAAACGTGTGGAACATGACAGTTCAACTGCTCCAGGAATCTGGTCTTAATATCTATGCCCACTATCAGGGCCAGAAGTTATGCCACCCTAATCCCCAAATCTGATACACAGCACCCCCACATCCTCTGCTGCCACCTCAAAAAAATGTAGAGTGCTTTTAATACCCCTCTTAACTATATACCACCCCAATCCAGGGCCCCACCATATATAGTAAAAATATTAAAAATGGTAAAATTACTGCACCTCGATTACCATCCAAAGCTGTGTCCTGTCTGCAAGCCATGTCCTGTCTCCCTGCCGTGCTGTCTCCAAGCCTGTTTACTATACACCCTAGCAACCCGCTGCATGTACCATAAATCCTGCTAAGACTCAAAGACTCCAACATACCTTTGTGTATTCTGGTCAACCCTTTTCCTGTGCTCCCTTCCTTCCCTGTCCACAGCCATGTGTCCAGCTCCTTTCCCTCCCTGTCCACCGCTAGTGTCTAGCTCCCTTCATTCCCAATCCCTCGTGTGGTATATCTGTCCAGTTCCTCAATAAACCCCTGTTTATTCATTGTACCCTTGCCTCCAGTGTGTCACTGCATCCTGGGCTTGTACCCTTGCCAACCTGCACATGACAGAATGCAGAAGCCATTAACCCTCTAGCCCTCAGTGACACAGGCTGTTGTGGAGCTAGTCCAAAGAACTTTCCAAGAAGTGCTCAAGCACCTGACTGACTGATATCTTGATTGACCTGCTGCAAAGACTGAGGGGCCCCTCTCCTAAGGTGTGTGTTCATGGAGCAAATAAACCTGATGGTCCCTTGTCTGCTGAGGAGCATGCCCGGAGACTCAACGCAGACCTCTGTATTTATTGTTGTCAAGATGGTCACTGGTTCCCACTTTGCCCGGGGAGACCCCCAAAAAGTCTGCTTCCATACCCAAATCTGCTCCCATACCCAAGTCCGCTCCCAAGAAAACT
>RXON01000452.1:0-12823 GCA_009667805.1 Leptobrachium leishanense | reverse complement strand
GATGACCCTATCGTGAACTACCTCCTCCCAGCCCTTGGGTTTCTGGGGAAACAAAACCCTCCCATAAGGAATCCCCACCTTAAATGCCTACACGACTTAAATATTCCTCCTCCTCATCCTCCTCCTGTCTGATCTGAGGACCCGCACGAATGCTGTCTACATAAAGACTGGGGCCTTGAGAGCTAGGGAAGTCCTCCTCTTCCTCCCGCTGCTCTGCCTCTAGTGCCACATATATAATTCCCCGCAGAGTGTGCTCCAGCAGGAACACTAAAGGAATTGTGTCACTGATGCATGCACTGTCCCTGCTCACCATCCTTGTTGCCTCCTCAAATGGCGACAGTACAGTGCAAAACTAAGTTGACCTGAAGCTGTCCTTGTGCCATACTCACACAGGTACTCATTGATGGCCCTCTGCTGCTTGTGCAGACGCTGCAGCATTGCCAATGTCGAGTTCCACCTGGTAGGCATGTCACAGATAAGACGGTTTGTGGGAAGGTGGAATTCTATTTGAATTTATGACAGGCAAACACTTGCTGGGAATGACCATCTGAAGTGGCTGCAGACTTTTCTGGTCTGGCTGAGAAGCTCTTCCAGCCCTGGGTACCTGGTTAGGAAATGCTGTACCACCAGGACGTGTGTTAGGCATGGTACATGCGTCAACTTAACCAGGCGTAGGGTGGAGAGAAGGTTGCTGCCATTATCACAGACGACTATTCCCAGCTCAAGCTGGTGTGGTGTTAACCATCTCTGCACCTGCCCCTGTAAAGCTGACAGAATTTCTGGCCCGGTGTGGCTCCTGTCCCCTAAACAAACTAGCACAGTATGGCATCTTTTTGCTTGAACCATTGCCAAGCCCCTGCCACGCGTCGGTTTAACTGCCACTTCGCCAGAGACACAGAAGGAGGAGGAGGAGGAAGAGGAAGAGGTGGTGGAGCAGACAGACCTCATATATGCAGCTTTCTGGAGGCGTGGTAGATGAGCAAGCTCCAGCACAGAGCCCCATCATGGATCCCTCCCAGCTGCAAGCAGAGTTACCCAGTGTGCCATGAAGGAAATGTAACAGCCTTGTCCATGCTTGCTGGACCACGTGCCTAAAGTAATATGCACCTTGCTGCTGACTGCCTTTCCCAATGACTCCATAACATTGTCTTCCATGTGCTGGTATAGTGCTGTAATGGCCTTCCATGAAAAGAACTGGCATTTTGGAACCTGCCACTGTGGTACAGCACATTCGGCAAATTCACGGAAGGAGGAAGAGTCCACCAGCTGGAAAGGCAGCAGCTATAATGCGAGTAATTTTGCCAAGCTGGCATTTAGACGCTGTGCAAGGGGGATGGTTTGGACTATATTTTTTCTTACGCTGCAGCAGCTGGGGCAACAAAATCTGACTGCGTAAATGTGCAACTGATGGGATGCTGTCACATTCTGAGGAAGGACCTGGTACACCCATTACTGTAGCATCATCTCTGTCAGTGGAGGTTGTAGACAATGACATGGCAGGACATATAGTGGGGGTAGAGACAGATGATGAGGAGGACCTATGCAAAGTGTTGTGAAAACGGCATGCGTGGCAGGTGGTCATATGTCGCATCAAGCACGTGGTACCCAAGCGTCTCATGTTTTCCCACGCTTGATCCTCTTCAGACATAGCTTACAAATAGCATCGTCACTCATCACCCCCTATCTCCTCGTCACTGGAGCCAACCTGGCAGTATGCTGCTGATGCTGGGGGAATATGAGTGCCAGTTCTTTGTGTGTCACTGGTGCACCCTCCCTTTAGACTGATTTTACTCCCTTCCTCAACCTCAGAGTCAACATCAGAGCACTGGAGTTGCTGCGCATCCTCAAGCAGCATGTCACTGTCATTGTAGTCAAACATAGAAACATAGAAAATGTCGGCAGATAAGAACCTTTTGGCCCATCAAGTCTGCCCAATTACATGGATACTTTACCTGGATTTATCTTTTGTTTAGGATAGCCTTATGCCTATCCCATGCCTGCTTAAATTCAATCACTGTTTTGGCCTCTACCACTTCTACTGGAAGGCTGTTCCATGTATCCACCACTCTCTCAGTAAAATTATGCTTACTGATGTTACTTTTAAACCTTTGCCCCTCTATTCTAAGACTATGTCCTCTTGTTTTGCTACTTTGTTTCCTTTTAAATATACTCCCTTCCTCTACCTTGTGGATTCCCTTTACATATTTAAATGTTTCTTTCATATCTCCTCTGTCTCGTCTTTTTTCCAAGCTGTACATGTTAAGATCATTAAGCCTTTCCTGGTAATTTTTCTCCTTCAAGCCGTACACCATTTTAGTAGCCATTCTCTGAACTCTCTCCAAGGTGTCTATATCCTTCTGGAGATACGGTCTCCAGTACTGCACACAGTACTCCAAGTGAGGTCTCACCAGTGCTCAGTACAGTGGCATGAGCACTTCCCTTTTCCTACTGCTAATACCTCTCCCTACACAACCAAGCATTCTGCTAGCATTTCCTGCTGCTCTATTACATTGACTACTTACCCTTAGATCCTCTGAAATAATAACCCCTAAATTCCTTTCCTCAGATGTTGAGGTTAGGACTGTATCAAACAATTCAGCGGACTCCTCCGTGTATGATGGTGAGGCTACGGCAGGAGTAGCTGTGGACATGGAGGCTGAATTAGATGCTTTGGCAGCTGAGGTGGACTGTAAACCACTACAAGCCTGGCTGGCAGAGGACTTGAAGGACTCGGATAGCCTGGTTAGCCAATTCACCAAATCCTCTGTATGGTGCTGTTGCATAAGACGGCCAGCACCAGTTAGAATGGACAAGTGTGCCCCTGCAGAGGATGCACCACGTCCAGGACGACCAGGGGCACAGCCTTCCGACACAGAGGCTGCTTGCCCTCTTATCTGTGTCTGGGAGGGTCTGCCTGTCCTTTTTGGTCTTTCTGACATGGTGAGTGATATATAGATTGGAGATATGCAGAACTCTGATTCAACTCTGGTATATATTTTGGAGATATGCAGAACTCTGATTCAACTCTGGTATAAAGATTTGAGATATGCAGAACTCTGATTCAACTCTGGTATATAGATTGGAGATATGCAGAACTCTGATTCAACTCTGGTATATTTATTTATTTATTTATAAAGGATTTTACCAGGAAAGATACATTGAGATTTCTCTCATTTTCAAGTATGTCCTGGGTTCAAGAACATTGAGAAGTTACAGAAATACAAAATAGTAAAATGCAAGATATTAAAACAAAATAAATATACAGATTAACAGAAAAATAAATATATAGGAAATAAAGTCATTATTTCACATGTTTACAGGTGCATTCCGTATTGAGGTATGTTAATAGGGAATTCTTAAGGGTCTTTAGACTGGGGGAAGATTTGATGGTGTCTGGGAGGTTATTGTGGATCGAGCCACTTTCTTTTTGTATTGTGGAATTGCAAGTAAGGTGCTGGTCCTGGATCAGAAGTTATAGGATGAGGGAACTGCTAGGGGAAGCAGTCTATTCAGGTAGGGTGGTAGCTTCCCAGAAAAGCTCTTAAACACCAGGTTGGAAAGGTGAAGGGTGCCTCTAGAATCCATTGATGGGCAGTTTAGTTCTTTTAACGTGTCACAATGGTGACTCATGCAGTTACATTGTAGCACAAAGCATCAGAATGAGTTATACAATGTAGTGCGCTTCTGGAGGTGTGTTTGATGGGCAGCTGCATACACTACATCTCAGTATTCAATGGCTGGCATAAGCATTTGTTGTACAATCTGCTTTCTTACCACAGGGCTCAGGCAGGATTTGTTTCTGTACAGGGCACCTAGTTTGGGGTAAATTTTAGATGAGAGTTTTTCGATGTGGGGGCCAAAGGATAGATTTGGATCTAACCACATACCTAGATATTTGAGAGAAGTGACTGTAGTCAACGTGTCATTTGATCTTGTCCTGACACATAGATGGGGTTTTGCAATTTGTGTAGTTTAGATGCTGTTCCAAAGAGCATTGTTACAGTTTTGTCAGTATTTAGAAAAAGTTTGTTATCTGCGATCCACTTTTCTACCCCTGTGAATTGTTCTTGCAGCACTGCCTCCAGCTGCAGGAGATTTGGTTTGCTGGTATAGATTACAGTGTCGTCTGCGTACATGTGTACAGTTGAGGCTTTGCAGACATTGGGCACAACATTTATGAATATCGTGAATAGAAGGGGGCCAAGTATTGAGCCTTGGGGTACACCACATGTGACTGGGAGGGGGAGGAGCTGTCAGAAATGGACACCTATTGTGACCGATCAGATACATATAATTGAAACCAGGTTAGCGTGCTATCACCAATACTGGAGTTTTTAAGTTTTTGTAATAGGATGCCATGGTCTACTGTGTCAAAGGCCTTGGCAAAATCAAGGAAGATGGCTCAAGTTAGGTTACCTTGTTCCATGCCAGCTTGGATATCATTACAAACTTTTAAAAGGGCAGTTGTAGTTGAATGATTTGGGCGAAAGCCTGATTGATCTGGGGTTAAATAGTTATGATATTGATACTATTCACGTAATTGAGTGTAGATACATTTTTCCTGAATTTTTGACATTACAGGGAGCAGTGATATCGGGCGGTAATTGGATACCAAAGTATTGTCTCCACTTTTATGGATAGGTATCACCCTTGCAGTCTTCCGGAGTTTGGGTATGTATCCAGGCGCCAGTGATTCATTGATTAGGGTTGCAACAGGTTTTGCAATTGCTGGCGCACTGATTTTCAGCAGCATTGCTGGGATTTGATCAGGTCCAGACTGGTATTTCATTTTTTGGTTACGGAGAAGTTTAGTGATGACACTGACAGGCACTGGTCTAAAATGGAATTTCTCTGCTTTACAGGGTCTTTGCACAGTTGTTGGGGCCGGACCTGAGTGCGGCCTTTCTGATTGCTTGTCATTACCTAGCTTAGCGATCAGGGTGGTGGCACATACAACAAAATAATTATTAAAGACATTTGCTACATCTAAGGGGTGTTGTACAGTTTGGGCGTTTACTTTAACAGCAGCTGGTTGGGAGTAGACAGGGGGTGCTTGTATGTTACTTATGATTTTCCAAAAATATCTAGGATTTGATATGTTATTGTTTAAATTTTCATTGAAGTATTGGACTTTAGACATTTTTGTTTGTTTTGTGCATGCATTCTGGCATTTTTCGGTATTCACAGTGATCGTTCGTGGAACCAGTACTCTTGAAATTTGACCACAAGGAGTCTCTAAACTGGTACATTTGCATGAGGTCAGCTGTAACCCGGAGAGGTGGGCCCCTTTTACTTGCACTTTACGCAGCGGAGTATGGGTATTCCAGACTTTCAGGAGCTCGGATTGAAAGTATTCATTTGTACAGTCCAGGTCTGGGATTAGGTTTAGTCTGTACCATGGAAGCTGTTTGAGATCATTTAGGAAGGATTCAAGATTAATTTTCTTGAAAGACCTGGTGATTATTACCTTTGGTGGACATTTTGTGTGGCCCTTATTTTGCACACACAGTACACTAGGCAGTGTTCACTGAAACTGTTAGCGAGAACGCCTGCCTCCTGTAATTGATCAGGACATGAGGAGAGAATCCAGTCCAGCAAGGTGTGGTTAGGGCTTTTCATATTAATGCGAGTAGGGGAGGAGATTGTGTTAGCTGCAAAGTCTTAAACAGTGAGCAGTGTTTGTTGTTTTTAGGATTCAGCCAATCAACAATAAAGTCGCTGAGGACCAGCAGTTCACTTTTTTGGTTTTGAGCTACTAATTTAATAAGGATTTGGGTTATGTCAGAAAGGGAGTACACTGGGGAACTCGGTGGGCGGTAGAATCCAACAACAATACTTGTTTTACTGAACAGGATCTCAATACTTAGTACCAGAAAGGAAATCAAATGTGGCCGGGGAGCTAGGATTCTGCAAAGGGGTGAACTTTATGGAGTTGTCAACATAGATAACAATTACCCCTCCTCTCTTAGCTCTGTCCTTTCTAGAGCATGAATACCCTTGTATTGCTATGGCAGAGTCTGGCACTTTAGGGGTTAACCATGATTCTGTCAGCACAGTGACTTTAGGTTTGTAATAGAAGCACAAAGCTTTAAGCTCAACCAGTTTAGGGAGTAAGCTGCGGATGTTGCAGTGCACAAAGGAGAGGCCTTTTTTAGTGGGGAAATTAAATATGGTGTCATCAATTGGACCAGGGTTGGATTCAACATAATTTGCTAGAGCAAGCAGCAGAATAAAAAGGAATTTGTACATATTTTTCTTTTTGGAAAATAGTGATTGGAGAGTTTTAAAGCTCTGTTGTGTGGGGGTGGAGGGCTGGATTTTAACACTCTCCACCAGCTCTCAGCTGATAAGTTCAAGGAGTTGAGTAAGCTATTGTGTATTTGGGTTTCTTTTCCAGTTTGCTGTAATTTGTAGGGTGTATAAGGAGGGAGGGTAGATTTAGAGAGAAGGGAGATGGAAGAAATAAGCAGCAAGAGGTGGAAGAGAGGGAAAACCATTTCTAGAGAAAGGTGGTGTGGGAGAAGGGGAGGGAAAGAAAAAAGAAGGAAAAGTAGAAGACAGGTAGGTAATTAAAAAGGAAGCAGAAGATGTAAGGGAGTCTGGTAGGTGAAGTTCCAGAGTGGAGTAGGTTGGTAGCTGAAAATATCACATATAGATTGGAGATATACAGATCTCTGATTCAACTGTGTTATCTAGATTACAGATATTCAGAACTCTGCTATAAATCAGCGATTTCACTGATATTTTCCCTGCAAGGCTGCCAAAGTCCTCTACTCTCTCTCTGATTGATTTCCTCTCCTGCAGGCTGCAACACCCTGATAGCTGGCAACAAGACTCAGATTCAAGTCCGAATAGATAAAGATGAACTCTGATTAAACTGTGGTATTCTGTGGTATCTAGAATTAGATTAAAGATATACAGATTTTCCAGAACTCTGCTATAACAGTGATACACACTGATAGCTGGCAACAAGACCCAGATTCAACTCTGAATAGATAAAGATGAACTCTGATTCAACTATGGTATGATATTTCACAGCCAGGCTGCCAGTTTCCCTTGCTATTTGCCACTGCCAGCATGTCCCTGCAAATCCAACATCTCCTCTCCTCTCTGATTCACTCCTGCAACACACACGCTAGGGCTGCAGGGAAGCCTTATATAGTGTGCTGCGGGACTTAGCTCTGTGAGCCCATGATTGGGCAAAATTTGCCCAATCAGGACTCTGAGCCCTCATTGGCATAGTCTTGCACCTGTCTTGCACCTGACCTGTGGTCAGGTGCAAGGCTGAAGCCAATTACAAGCTTCAGGCCAGGGCACAGTGCATTGTGGTGCATTGTGGGTGAACAAGCAGAAATGTTCGACGAACGGTCGACCAGCTAATGTTCGATGCGAACCCATGTTCGCATCGAACTGGCAGCCCATCCCTAGCCATTACCTCCACACTTGTTGGTAACATGAAAATGAGATGGTGAGTTAGTGCGGCATCATTGTTCTCTATATATTTGAAAAGTGTAAAATATTGCTGTGTTAGAAAGAAAAAAATAAGAAATATTTATTTATATATCTATTTAAATATTTATTTGATACCCTTTTGATAGCGCTTTCCTATGAAATTATTATAAATAGCATGCTGCTGCCTCTAGAGGGTGCAGGGTAGTGATTTGCTGGTTACCCGAGAGTAAAAGAAATAAGTGTGTGTGCCCTCTATTTGGCGCTTCTCTCTTTTTTATATTGGCTCTGCACATATCTTGCTTTGTATAGGTGTTGTGTGCGGTGTTGTAATATCAGTTCTTATGGTTTACTACTCACTTTGAGTGTATTGATCACAGTAATATGCGACAGTGTGCAAATAACCTGCTCGTATTAGGGAAGAGCGGTTCTGGTTCGGACAGTTCGGAGTTCGGCCCGAACTTAGCCTGTTCGGGTTAGATCGCGAACTCCGAACATTTCCGGGTGTTCGGCGCATGTTCGAGTCCACATGTGCATCACAATGGCCCACAATGCATTTTCCACTGGCCTGAAGCTCGTAATTGGCTACAGCCTTGCACCTGACCACAGGTCTGGTGCAAGACAGGTTCAACAGTATGCCAATCACGGCTCAGAGTCCTGATTGGGCAAATTTTGCCCAATCATGGGCTCACAGAGCTAAGTCACGCAGCACACTATAGAACGTTTCCACGCGCGGATTCTGCACGCATTTCAGAGGAGATTGTTGTGTGTTGTTACTGCCTGTCTGCCACGTACTGGGGGGGTCTGGGGGGGTCTCACTTCTACAAAATATCAGGGAATTGATATGTGTGTCTTGTCACTGTGCCAGCAAGATTTTTTGGGGTCACTAATTTCTTTAAAACATTTGTGAATTGAGGTGATCTTCTGTGTCTTGTCACACAGCCAACAAGTTTTTTTGGGGCTCACTAATTTCTTTAAAGCATTTGTGAATTGAGGTGATGTGTGTCTTGTCACACAGCCAGTACCACGCAGTATTTTGGGGCTCACTAATTTCTTTAAACACTTCAATGCGCGGTGACCGCGCTCAGCCCCTTCCCGCGGGCCAGCGATTAAAGACAGGCACTGCCTGGAAGGGCACGCCTGCCCTTCAAGCGGCGGCTGTCTTTAACCCCTAGGGGGCTGGATCGCGATATGCGCCAACATGCGCCGTATCGCGGTCTCCTCCCGGAGCTGGCCGACATCTTGGATGTCGGCCAAGCTTCCGGGATATCCCCCTAATGACTGGCGTCATCGCGCAGAGCACGATGGCGCCAGTTTTTTGAATTAACCCTTGCTGCACCTATAGTGGAGATAGGGGGTTCCAATGAAACCCCTATCTCCCGTCCGTATAGCTAGGGGTTAATGTTTGCTATCATTGGAACGGCCAGAGTGTGGCCTTTCCAATGATATCAAACATGACCATGTAAATGTAAAAAAAAAAAGAATAAATTTAAATAAAATTAAGAATATTGAAAAAAAAATTAAAAAAATAAAAAAAAGTTTTTTTTGTTTTTTTTAGATTTATTAGTGCAACAATATTGTTCCCATTTCAATTATAATGTGAACAATGATGCTGCACTAACGATTTTTCTATGGGGGCGTTGCTAAAAAAACACGTAATTTTCCCCAAAAAAGTAACGATTCCTCATTTCTATTTTTTTTTAACAAGCGCACCCCATAGAAAATATAACCGCAAACGATCGCATTTTTAAACTGTGAAAAAAAAACACTTTACACATTGTAAATTATTGAAAATTCTAATTTTATTGCATTTTTGTTATAATATACAGACATGACATAACGGTATACATATAATAATGACATATTATGAATCTGCACAGTCTGCCGAAAAGAACGATATATAATATGTCTGGGTCATATTAATTAAAATAGCCTTCAAAACGCGGTTTAAACATGATGAGCGAAACCGGTAAAAATGAGTCTAGCACAGAGGTGGGAAAAGGCTCAGCAGCGAAAGGTTTTTAAACACTTGTGAATTGAAGGTGATCTCTGTGTCTTGTCACACAGCCATACCACGCAGTATTTTGGGGCTCACTAATTTCTTTAACATTTGTGAATTGAGGTGCTGTGTCTTGTCACACAGCCAGTACCACCAGTATTTTGGCTCACTAATTTCTTTAAAACATTTGTGAATTGAGGTGATCTTCTGTGTCTTGTCACACAGCCAGTACCACGCAGTATTTTGGGGCTCACTAATTTCTTTAAAACATTTGTGAATTGAGGTGATCTGTGTCTTTTCACACAGCCAGTACCACGCAGTATTTTTGGGGTCACTAATTTCTACAAAATATTTGGAATTGTTATAATCCGTGTGTTCTCACTGGCTGCCACCCATCAAGGGGTCTCACTATTTTATAAGAGGTGTCACTGCCACATCAAAGGGTCTCACTGATTTATAGAGGTTTCACTGCCACCCATCAAAGGGTGTGTCACTGATTTATAGGAGGTTTCACTGCTACCCATCAAAGGGTCTCACTGATTTATAGGAGTTTTCACTGCCACCATCAAAGGGTCTCACTGATTTATAAGAAGTTTCACTGCCACCATCAAAGGGTGTCACTGATTTATAGGAGGTTCACTGCCACCACCATCAAAGGGTCTCACTGATTTATTGGAGGTTTCACTGCCACCCATCAAAGGGTCTCACTGATTTATAGGAGGTTTCACTGCCACCCATCAAAGGGTCTCACTGATTTATAGGAGGTTTCACTGCCACCATCAAAGGGTCTCACTGATTTATAGGCGGTTTCACTGCACCCATCAAAGGGTCTCACTGATTTATTGGGGTTTCACTGCCACCCATCAAAGGGTCTCACTGATTTATAGGAGGTTTCACTGCCACCATCAAAGGGTCTCCTGATTTATAGGAGGTTTCACTGCAACCATCAAAGGGTCTCACTGATTTATAGGAGGTTCACTGCCACCCATCAAAGGGTCTCACTGATTTATAAGAGGTTTCACTGCCACCCATCAAAGGGTCTCACTGATTTATAGGAGGTTTCACTGCCACCCATCAAAGAAGGGTCTCACTGATTTGTAGGAGGTTTCACTGCCGCCCATCAAGGGGTCTCACTGCATTTTAGGAGGTTTCTGCGAATTGTAATCTGTGTCTTGTCACTGTTGCCAGCAATCAGGGGGTCCTATCAGGGGGTCTCACTGACTTGTAGCAGATTTCTGCGAATCATAGTTTGTGTCTTGTCACTGACACCCATCAGGGGGTCTCAATGATTTATAGGAGGTTTCTGCGAATTGTAATCTGTGTCTTGTCACTGGCTGCCAGCTATCAGGGTGTTTCACTGAGTTATACCAGAGTTCTGTAAATCTTTAATCTTTATACCAGAGGTGAATCAGAGTTCTGTATATATTTAATCTATATATCACTCACCATGTCTGAAAGAACAAAAAGGACAGGCAGACGCTCCCAGACCCAGATAAGAGGGCAAGAAGCCCCTGTGTCGGGAGGCTGTGCCTCTGGTCATGGTGGACGTGGTGCATCCTCTGCAGGGGCATGCTTGTCCTTTATAACTGGTGCTGGCCGTCTTCTTAACCTGCAGCAACATACAGAGGATTTGGTGGATTGGCTAGCCAGGCCATCCTCATCCTCCGAGTCCTCTGCCAGCCAGGCTTCTAGTGCTTTACAGTCTAGGGATGTGGGTTTCATGTTTCGGAATTTCGGAATTTTCACGAAATTTCCCGATTCGTGCATTCGGATTCAGCCGATTTTATGAAAATTTTCAGATCCGAAACCGGCAGATCCGAAAAAATGTCCGAAACGAAACGAAAATTTGTTCGGAATTTTCTAATGGACTAGAAATGTGTAAAATCGAAAATCATTTTCGTTCCATTCGTAATTTCGGCTCCATTCCTGATTTCGGTTCCATTTCAGTAGTTTCGGACAACATATTTTTTGGTTATATCGCTGATTCTGTAATTTTGTATCATTCCCATCTCAATGTATCCTTCTTGTAAAACATGAGAAATCTCAATGTATCCTTCCTGGAAAACCAGAGAAATCTCAATGTATCCTTCCTGGAAAACCAGAGAAATCTAAATGTATCCTTCTTGTGAAACCAGAGAAATCTCAATGTATCCTTCTTGTAAAACATGAGAAATATCAATGGCAGAATTATCGTATCGACAGAAATATCGTATCGACAGAAATATCGGATCCGAAAAACCATTAGTTTACGTCAAAAAACGAATAGACACTTTGAAACGAGGAGAACAGACGTTATGAAAAACACGAAAATTTCCGAAATTACGAAAAAAAAGTCGATACGAAAAACGAAGCGAAACGAACCGAAACGGAAATCGGTCGAAACGAGCCGAAACGAAAATTTACAAAATGCGAACGAACGAACCGAATCAAACCGAAAAAAAAAAAGGTGCACAAGTCTATTACAGTCCACCTCAGCTGTCAAAGCATCTAATACAGCCTCCATGTCCACAGCTACTCCTGCCGTAGCCTCGCTATCACACACGGAGGAGTCAGCTGAATTGTTTGACTACAATGAGAGTGACATGCTGCTTGAGGATGCGCAGCAAGTACAGTGCTCTGATTCAATCTGATTCAATCAAGGTTGAGGAAGGGAGTATAATCAACCTAGAGGAAGGGGGTGCCAGTGATGACACACAAATAACTGGCACTCATGTTGCCCCAGCAGCTGCAGCATACTGCCAAGTTGGCTCCAGTGACGAGGAGATAGGGGTGAAGATGACATTGATGATGAGGTCACTGACTCCACCTGAGTGCCAGATCGAACTGAGGAATCAAGTGAGGAGGAGGGGGAGGAGGAGGCACAACAAACACGAGGCACAACATCCTCTGTGACCAACCATAGCACTAGCCGGTCCAAGGCATCACATGTCAGAGCTGCTCCGGTGCAGAGCGCTGTGGTCTCAAAGAACACATGCAGGAACTCTGCTGTCTGGGAGTTCTTTAAGAAATGTGCAGCAGACCCCACCGTTGCTATTTGTAATCTATGTCAGAGGAGGCTGAAGCGTGGGATAAACACCGGACACTTGGGTACCACGTGCTTGAGGCGACATATGACCACCCGCCACACATCCCGTTGGTGCAAAACTTCCCTATCTCTACCCCCACTGTATGTCCTGCCATGTCATTGCCTACAACCTCCATTAACAGGGATGATGCTACAGTAATGGATGTACCAGGTCCTTCCTCACAATGTGACATCCTCCCAGCAGCTGAAGATTTAAGCAGTCAGATTACGTTGCCGCAGCTGCTGCAGCGTAAGAAAAATATTAGTCCCAACCGTCCCAAGCACAGCGTCTAAATGCCAGCTTAGCAAAA
>RXON01000451.1:0-93658 GCA_009667805.1 Leptobrachium leishanense | reverse complement strand
CGTGGCGCCGGCTCTCGTGGTGTCTGCCTGGCTCCTGTAACGTGGCGCCGGCTCTCGTGGTGTCTGCCTGGCTCCTGTAACGTGGCGCCGGCTCTCGTGGTGTCTGCCTGGCTCCTGTAACGTGGCGCCGGCTCTCGTGGTGTCTGCCTGGCTCCTGTAACGTGGCGCCGGCTCTCGTGTGGTCTGCCTGGCTCCTGGAGCGTGGCGCCGGCTCTCGTGTGGTCTGCCTGGCTCCTGGAGCGTGGCGCCGGCTCTCGTGTGGTCTGCCTGGCTCCTGGAACGTGGCGCCGGCTCTCGTGTGGTCTGCCTGGCTCCTGGAACGTGGCGCCGGCTCTCGTGTGGTGTCTGCCTGGCTCCTGGAACGTGGCGCCGGCTCTCGTGTGGTCTGCCTGGCTCCTGGAACGTGGCGCCGGCTCTCGTGTGGTCTGCCTGGCTCCTGGAACGTGGCGCCGGCTCTCGTGTGGTCTGCCTGGCTCCTGGAACGTGGCGCCGGCTCTCGTGTGGTCTGCTGGCTCCTGGAACGTGGCGCCGGCTCTCGTGTGGTCTGCCTGGCTCCTGGAACGTGGCGCCGGCTCTCGTGGTGGTCTGCCTGGCTCCTGGAACGTGGCGCCGGCTCTCGTGTGGTCTGCCTGGCTCCTGGAACGTGGCGCCGGCTCTCGTGTGGTCTGCCTGGCTCCTGGCGCGCGCCGGCTCTCGTGTGGTCTGCCTGGCTCCTGGAACGTGGCGCCGGCTCTCGTGTGGTCTGCCTGGCTCCTGGAACGTGGCGCCGGCTCTCGTGTGGTCTGCCTGGCTCCTGGAACGTGGCGCCGGCTCTCGTGTGGTCTGCCTGGCTCCTGGAATGTGGCGCCGGCTCTCGTGGTTTATTGACGTGTCTGAATTCATTGAATGCTTGTTAAAATCTCTTCAAACACCTGCATACCGGGGGGGGGGGGTTACGTGTAATCCTGGTATGTGGGGTGTTTCTGGACTGCATATCCCATGATGCTCAGCCAGCTATCCCTGCCCTCGATGCACAGCTTGCAGCCCCTAAGTCTGTCAGGATTTGCCCCCCCATCCCTCTCGTACAGTCTGTCCGTCTGCGTTGAATAGGTTGTGCGCTGTGTCTGGTGCTGCGTGTTATGTCTACCTTTATACCGGAGCGGCGCGCGTCATGCCGTGATGTTTATTTTGGTGGTGTTTTTTTTCTCTGGCAGAATCGCAAAGTCTCGTTATTCCGCGGTACTGACATGTTCTGTGCTGCTCACTGGCTTGGACTGCGTCTCCCACAATCCTTCATGGATGGTTTCCTATAAACTCAGTGCGACGAGACCCTGTAGCGCAGTTTTTCCCGCGTCTGTCCTCTGGACCCCCTAACAGGCCAGGTTTGCAGGATATGTGAAGCACAGGGGATATGATTTGCTGCTCAGTGATTGCAGGATTCAGTCTGTAAAATCTGGCCTGGCTGAGGGTCCTGAGGACGGGCGCGGGGAACACTGCTGTAGGCGTCTGGTGATAAAGTTCACCTGGGAACATTGACAGTAAAGGGTTAAAATGTGTACCGGCTCCTCCATGCGAAGTACCGGTCGTCCGTGCGGTTGGCTCAGACAGTTATCGGAGCGTGCCGGGTGCTGACGCGCGCTTTCCTGGACGCCGCCGTTATTCATGAAACGCGTTTACTGATGAGTCAGCTGGCATTGACTGGAGCAGACGTGACCCCCCCCCCCCCTCCGATCCCGCGCGGCCGCCGGGAACCTCGCAATCCCCAGATTGATGAGCAATGAGATTCACATGCTTCCCATTAACCCCTCACAGCCCACTGGTGTTTATACGCGAGGGAGCCAACAAGTACCGGGTATCAGCCCCCCGTGTGATGGCATGTGTCTCCGGCCCCCCCCCCCGTGTGAATGGCATGTGTCTCAGGCCCCCCCCCCCGTGTGATGGCATGTGTCTCAGGCCCCCCCCCGTGTGATGGCATGTGTCTCAGGCCCCCCCTCCCCCGTGTGATGGCATGTGTCTCCGGCCCCCCCCCCCCGTGTGATGGCATGTGTCTCAGGCCCCCCCCCCGTGTGATGGCATGTGTCCCTCGCGGCCCCCCCCCCCCGTGTGATGGCATGTGTCTCCGGCCCCCCCCGTGTGATGGCATGTGTCTCCGGCCCCCCCCCCCCGTGTGGTGGCATGTGTCTCCGCGGACCCCCCCCCCCCCCGTGTGATGGCATGTGTCTCTGCCCCCCTCCCCCCGTGTGATGGCATGTGTCTCCGGCCCCCCCTCCCCCCGTGTGATGGCATGTGTCTCTGCCCCCCTCCCCCGTGTGATGGCATGTGTCTCCGCCCCCTCCCCCCGTGTGATGGCATGTGTCTCCGCCCCCTCCCCCGTGTGTGGCATGTGTCTCCGCCCCCCTCCCCCGTGTGATGGCATGTGTCTCCGCCCCCCTCCCCCCGTGTGATGGCATGTGTCTCCGCCCCCCTCCCCCGTGTGATGGCATGTGTCTCCGCCCCCCTCCCCCGTGTGATGGCATGTGTCTCCGCCCCCCTCCCCCCGTGTGATGGCATGTGTCTCCGCCCCCCTCCCCCCGTGTGATGGCATGTGTCTCCGCCCCCCTCCCCCGTGTGATGGCATGTGTCTCCGCCCCCCTCCCCGTGTGATGGCATGTGTCTCCGCCCCCCTCCCCGTGTGATGGCATGTGTCTCCGCCCCCTCCCCCCGTGTGATGGCATGTGTCTCCGCCCCCCGTGTGATGGCATGTGTCTCCGCCCCCTCCCCCCGTGTGATGGCATGTGTCTCCGCCCCCTCCCCCCGTGTGATGGCATGTGTCTCCGGGCCCCCCCCCCCCGTGTGATGGCATGTGTCTCCCCCCGTGTGATGGCATGTGTCTCCCCCCGTGTGATGGCATGTGTCTCCCCCCGTGTGATGGCATGTGTCTCCGGCCCCCCCCCCCCGTGTGATGGCACGTGTCTCCGGGCGCCCCCCCCCCGTGTGATGGCATGTGTCTCTCCCCCCCCCCCCCGTGTGATGGCATGTGTCTCCGCCCCCCCCCCCGTGTGACGGCATGTGTCTCCGGGCCCCCCCCCCCCCGTGTGATGGCATGTGTCTCCGGCCCCCCCCCCCGTGTGATGGCATGTTCTCCGGGGCCCCCCCCCCGTGTGATGGCATGTGTCTCCGGGCCCCCCCCGTGTGATGGCATGTGTCTCCGGGCCCCCCCCCCTGTGTGATGGCATGTGTCTCCGGGGCCCCCCCCCTGTGTGATGGCATGTGTCTCCGGGGCCCCCCCGTGTGATGGCATGTGTCTCCGGGGCCCCCCCCCCCGTGTGATGGCATGTGTCTCCGGGCCCCCCCCGTGTGATGGCATGTGTCTCCGGGCCCCCCCCCCCCCCGTGTGATGGCATGTGTCTCCGGGGCCCCCCCCCCGTGTGATGGCATGTGTCTCCGGGGGCCCCCCCCCGTGTGATGGCATGTGTCTCCGGGGCCCCCCCCCCGTGTGATGGCATGTGTCTCCGGGCCCCCCCCCCGTGTGATGGCATGTGTCTCCGGGGCCCCCCCCGGTGTGATGGCATGTGTCTCCAGCCCCCCCCCCGTGTGATGGCATGTGTCTCCGGGCCCCCCCGTGTGATGGCATGTGTCTCCGGGGCCCCCCCCCCCCGTGTGATGGCATGTGTCTCCGGGGCCCCCCCCCGTGTGATGGCATGTGTCTCCGGCCCCCCCCCGTGTGATGGCATGTGTCTCCGGGGCCCCCCCCGGTGTGATGGCATGTGTCCCGGGGCCCCCCCCGGTGTGATGGCATGTGTCTCCGGCCCCCCCCCCCCTGTGATGGCATGTGTCTCCGGGGCCCCCCGTGTGATGGCATGTGTCTCCGGGCCCCCCCCCCCCGTGTGATGGCATGTGTCTCCGGCCCCCCCGTGTGATGGCATGTGTCTCCGGGCCCCCCCGTGTGATGGCATGTGTCTCCGGGCCCCCCCGTGTGATGGCATGTGTCTCCGGGCCCCCCCGTGTGATGGCATGTGTCTCCGGGCCCCCCCCCCCGTGTGATGGCATGTGTCTCCGGGCCCCCCCCCCCCGTGTGATGGCATGTGTCTCCGGGCCCCCCCCCCGTGTGATGGCATGTGTCTCCGGGCCCCCCCCCGTGTGATGGCATGTGTCTCCGGGCCCCCCCCCCGTGTGTGATGGCATGTGTCTCCGGCCCCCCCGCCGTGTGATGGCATGTGTCTCTCCCCCCCCCCCCCCGTGTGATGGCATGTGCCTCCGGCCCCCCCCCCCGTGTGATGGCATGTGTCTCCGCCCCCCCGTGTGATGGCATGTGTCTCCGTCCTTTCACAAACAGCAATAAATATTCATACAATGTATTTAATGGATGAGAATAAAATCGCCTCCTCCCAGTGTGAATCTTCAAAGAGGAGGAATGACGGCTTGGGCTGCGCGTGACTCGAGCTGCTGGGAGTTCACCTGATGCTATGACACCCTGTGACAGAATATGTGCTGCCGATCCGGCTCACAGTATGGCAGGGTGTAGTGTGTTGTAGCAGAGTCTGGCTGTGCTGGGGATCCGGCTCACAGTATGGCAGGGTGTAGTGTGCTGTAGCAGAGTCTGGCTGTGCTTTGTGAGAGCTCGTGCTGTGGGTCCGGCTCACTTTCTAATACACAGCTCTTTAGGGGCTGATGCCGGTTCGGCTCCTCCCACAGGTGCATTATTTTTTGGGGGGTTCTATGCTTTTTGTATTTTCTTGTAGCAGAGCTTCATGTTTTTACGCCACGGCTGCTGCATTAACCCCTTTTATTGCCTCCCCGGGCTGCACTCTGTCTGCTGCGGCTTCGCTTCCTCACCGGGTGTCTTTACCATGGAGGGTCACCGGGTTCATGTGTTTCTCTGCTCCAGTCATGTTACGATGTGGCGCGGCCCTTGTTACCGGCGGGGGGGGGGCATGTATTCCCTGCATTGTGTGTGTGACCTGCATAAAGACCCGCCGGTGCTGTGGGTCGTGGTCACCGTGGTCTGGTGGTTCATGTTTTGGTGCTGTGTGCTCCCTCTGGATCAGGTCATAGTTGCCGTGGCCTGGGGGTTTGTATTTTGTCATGGCTGGACGCTCCCTGCTGGTCGGGTCGCTGCTGGGCGCTCCCTGCTGGTCGGGTCGCTGCTGGGCGCTCCCTGCTGGTCGGGTCGCTGCTGGGCGCTCCCTGCTGGTCGGGTCGCTGCTGGGCGCTCCCTGCTGGTCGGGTCGCTGCTGGGCGCTCCCTGCTGGTCGGGTCGCTGCTGGCGCTCCCTGCTGGTCGGGTCGCTGCTGGGCGCTCCTGCTGGTCGGGTCGCTGCTGGGCGCTCCCTGCTGGTCGGGTCGCTGCTGGGCGCTCCCTGCTGGTCGGGTCGCTGCTGGGCGCTCCCTGCTGGTCGGGTCGCTGCTGGGCGCTCCCTGCTGGTCGGTCGCTGCTGGGCGCTCCCTGCGGGTCGGGTCGCTGCTGGGCGCTCCCTGCGGGTCGGGTCGCTGCTGGGCGCTCCCTGCTGGTCGGGTCGCTGCTGGGCGCTCCCTGCTGGTCGGGTCGCTGCTGGGCGCTCCCTGCTGGTCGGGTCGCTGCTGGGCGCTCCCTGCTGGTCGGGTCGCTGCTGGGCGCTCCCTGCGGGTCGGGTCGCTGCTGGGCGCTCCCGTCGGGTCGCGCTGGGCGCTCCCTGCTGGTCGGGTCGCGGCTGGGCGCTCCCTGCTGGTCGGGTCGCGGCTGGGCGCTCCCTGCTGGTCGGGTCGCGGCTGGGCGCTCCCTGCTGGTCGGGTCGCGGCTGGGCGCTCCCTGCTGGTCGGGTCGCGGCTGGGCGCTCCCGTCGGGTCATAGTTGCCGTGGCCTAGCAGTTCATGCTTCGGCGCAGTGCTGCGCGCTCCCTGCGGGTCGGGTTGTGGTGGTGGTTCGGCGGGGCAGGTTGCGTGGTTTCTCGTGGCCTCTGCACGCGTTGTTGTATGTTTTCTTGTCTGATTTGATTCTTTTGGTTTTTCAGTCTCACAAATCTGTAAACTTCGTGTCGACGCTCCTCCAGGTCACCATGTCTGACCAGCTGGATCTACCGGTGAGGCAAGCAGGCAAGTACCGGCCCGTGTGCGGCACCTTTACTGGCTGGGGAGGGGACACTAATGTGGTATGTACACGTGTTGGATCTGGCCGGGGTATGTGTGGATCAAATCGGGCACTTTGTGGGTCTCATAATGCCGTGACACAGAGATCCTCTGCCCATCCACATCCCTGAACTGATTGATCAGCGGTGAGTGGAGGGCGGCGGTGAGTGGAGGGCGGCGGGTGTGCGTTGGTGAGTGCTCGCGGCGGCTGTGACACTCGGTTTTATCGTGGCGCTTGGTTTCTTCCTCCTGCAGGTGTTATTTACTTGAAGAACATGATCACCCAGTACTGGCCGGACCGGGAGGTCACTCCAGGAGAGCTGCCCACTCACACCATCCCTGAGGAGGACCGGCACTGCATCCGGGAGAACATTGTGGAGGCCATTATTCAGTCGCCTGAACTGATCCGGTGAGTCTTGCTGTGTCGCCGGGACCCGGTGTCACCGCAGCGCCTCCTAGAGCAGGGGTCTTCAAACTTGGCCCTCCAGAGGTTTTGGAACTACATCTCCCAGGATGCTCAGACACTTACTAGTTTAGCTAAGCCCCATGGGAGGTGTAGTTCCGTAACACCGGGAGTGTTTGGTGACCCCCCCACCCCCGGCGTGTCAGTGTCTGTAGGAAACGTGAGAGGATTAAAGTCCCTGCATTTTGCTGCCGTTCACCAGATGTTGCCGTTTACGCAGCGAGCTCTCGGCCGGTCACTGCGCTCGTGTGTGAACATGTCGGTTTTTGGCACAGGTCGCCCGGCATTGCAGGAGCTGGTCTGCGCGTCGTGTCGGCAAGCTCACCTCTGTCAAACCGCGGAGCTTTTCCAGGGTCACATCTCATAAAAGCTGGAATTGACCACGTGTGCCATCTCGCTGGACCGCGTCACGTTCTCCTCCTGACCGTCTTTTTTTTCTTTTCCAGGGTCCAGCTCACCACCTGCATCCATCACATCATCAAACACGATTACCCCAACCGCTGGACCGCCGTGGTGGAGAAGATCGGCTTCTACCTGCAGTCAGATAACAGCGCGTGTTGGCTCGGGATTCTGCTGTGCCTCTACCAGCTCGTCAAGAACTACGAGTGAGTGTCCCGGCCGCCCCGCCGGGCGACCACCTTCCCAATGCCCCCAACTCTGGGATTTCGGATCCGGTTATGCCCAGGTCCCCCAGCTGTCACTGGTATATCGGGAATGTTTATGTGCGCCGTGCGATCCCTCTGTGTGCTGATCTTCTCAGGTATAAGAAGCCGGAGGAGCGCAGCCCACTGATTGCCGCGATGCAGCACTTCCTGCCGATGTTGAAGGACCGCTTCATCCAGCTGCTGCCCGACCCGTCCGAGCAGTCCGTCCTCATCCAGAAGCAGATCTTTAAGATTTTCTATGCGCTCGTGCAGGTAAAGGCGTCTGTCTTCTGGTTTGTGGCCCGGTGCATGCTGGGAAGCTGTCATTCTGCAGGTTTATAAATACAGGGGGCTGTAATGGCGGAGCTCAGAGCCCCAGGCCTGGTGCCGGCTGAGCTTCGTGGGGGTTAAAGGGCAGATAGCAGGGTTTTTGGGGGTTCTTGCTATGAATGTTGGGGGGGGGGGAGCTGTGATGGTTTTATATGAAGTGGAGGGGGTGAAGTGACCGCGGTGCCCGTCTCCCCTCAGTACACGCTGCCGCTGGAGCTGATCAATCAGCAGAATCTGGCCGACTGGATGGAGATTTTGAAGACCGTGGTGGATCGTGACGTCCCCGCTGTGAGTCTCTGTTCAGGATTGGTTTTGCGCCTCGCTGTGTCGGTGCCTCGTTCTTGGCTCCGTGGTTGCCATCTCCTGTGCCTGGCACTGTGTGGCGCGCCGTGGTGGCATCAGGCATGGCATAGTGAGTGAGCGGAGCTGGGACACGTCCAGTCTGCTGCCGGCTGTTCTCGGCTCATGAAGGAGATTCGGATAAAATGGCGTCTTCATGTAATTCCCGGCTGTGCCATCTACCACACACATAGAATGCCATAGAGTGTGGCGTTACAGCGGGCGGGTGTGAGACGGGAATGATTGACCCCATTCTCTGTTCAGGAAACCCTGCAAGTCGAAGAGGACGACCGGCCGGAGCTGCCGTGGTGGAAGTGTAAGAAGTGGGCGTTACACATCCTGGCCAGGCTGTTTGAGCGGTAAGTTGCCCCGGGGGAGGGTAAGTTGCCCCGGGGGAGGCATAGTAAGTGGAATGGGCCCTCTGACACCTGCTGATCTCCGGGTCTTTCACCAGAGCAGCCGGTGTGTGTCCCGGTTTAATGGTCGGATGTTTTGGGGAGACTCTCCTTTTTTCTGTCCTGACACCTGCATTTTTTTTCTAGCGACGTTATTTTTAATTTCTTCCCTGGTTTTCGCGCTCGGTGTTCAGAGAGCAAAGTCTTTAGAGCCCTGCGTTCAGCCGGTGCGTGTCATGGCCGATGTGAGGGTCCGTGCTGTGCACCACCAGTGTCCACAAGCGCTCACTCGTGCTGACATCATTAGTCTCCAAACAACCTGAAAGCGTGGGGGGGGGGGGCACAAAGCTGCTGCTGATTAACCCGTTCCACTATAGAATCCTGAATCTGGCCGGGCAGTGTTTTTTGCCGGGGTGAGGGTCTGCGGGGGATCACGCTTATGGTTTTGTATCTGTGCAGGTATGGGAGTCCCGGCAACGTGTCGAAGGAATACAGCGAGTTTGCTGAAGTCTTCCTGAAAGCCTTTGCTGTCGGTGTGCAGCAGGTGAGCTGTCACACGCAGAGTGGGGGGGGGGGGCTGTGCTGTCACACGCAGAGTGAGGGGGGGGGGGCTGTGCTGTCACACGCAGAGTGGGGGGGGCTGTGCTGTCACACGCAGAGTGGGGGGGGCTGTGCTGTCACACGCAGAGTGGGGGGGGGGCTGTGCTGTCACACGCAGAGTGGGGGGGGGGCTGTGCTGTCACACGCAGAGTGGGGGGGGCTGTGCTGTCACACGCAGAGTGGGGGGGGGGCTGTGCTGTCACACGCAGAGTGGGGGGGGGGCTGTGCTGTCACACGCAGAGTGGGGGGGGGGGGCTGTGCTGTCACACGCAGAGTGGGGGGGGGGCTGTGCTGTCACACGCAGAGTGGGGGGGGGGCTGTGCTGTCACACGCAGAGTGGGGGGGGGGCTGTGCTGTCACACGCAGAGTGGGGGGGGCTGTGCCGTCACACGCAGAGGTGGGGGGGGGGCTGTGCCGTCACACGCAGGGGGGGGGCTGTGCCGTCACACGCAGAGTGGGGGCTGTGCCGTCACACGCAGAGTGGGGGCTGTGCCGTCACACGCAGAGTGGGGGCTGTGCCGTCACACGCAGAGTGGGGGCTGTGCCGTCACACGCAGAGTGGGGGCTGTGCCGTCACACGCAGAGTGGGGGCTGTGCCGTCACACGCAGAGTGGGGGCTGTGCCGTCACACGCAGAGTGGGGGCTGTGCCGTCACACGCAGAGTGGGGGCTGTGCCGTCACACGCAGAGTGGGGGCTGTGCCGTCACACGCAGAGTGGGGGCTGTGCCGTCACACGCAGAGTGGGGGCTGTGCCGTCACACGCAGAGTGGGGGCTGTGCCGTCACACGCAGAGTGGGGGCTGTGCCGTCACACGCAGAGTGGGGGCTGTGCCGTCACACGCAGAGTGGGGGCTGTGCCGTCACACGCAGAGTGGGGGCTGTGCCGCTTTCTCTGAGCCGCCTTTTTATTTTAGCAATCCTAATGTTTATTTCCCCCCCCCCCCCCCCAGGTCTTGTTGAAGGTTCTGTATCAGTACAAGGAGAAGCAGTATTTGGCTCCTCGAGTCCTGCAGCAAACCCTGAATTACCTGAACCAAGGAGTGTCGCACGCTGTGACCTGGAAGAGCTTGAAGCCTCACATCCACGTGAGTTGCGGCCCGGTAACCATCCAGCTCGCTGCTGGTGTGTGTACATGTTGTATCTTAAGCAGACAGTGCTTTTAGTGTCACGTTTTGTATGTTTCGTTGATTAAGTGACATATTCCAGTTTTTGCTGCCACATAGCGCGAGGCTACGATCTGTCACCGCAAAGTGCGTCGCTGCTTTACTGGAGACCGTATCTCCAGAAGGATATAGACATCTTAGAGAGAGTTCAGAGAAGGGCTACTAAAATGGTGTACGGCTTGAAGGAGAAAAGTTACCAGGAAAGGGTTAATGATCTTAACATGTACAGCTTGGAAAAAAGACGAGACAGAGGAGATATGATAGAAACATTTAAATACGTAAAGGGAATCCACAAGGTAGAGGAAGGGAGTATATTTAAAAGGAAACAAAGTAGCAAAACAAGAGGACATAGTCTTAGATTAGAGGGGCAAAGGTTTAAAAGTAACATCAGGAAGCATTATTTTACTGAGAGGGTGGTGGATACATGGAACAGTCTTCCAGTAGAAGTGGTAGAGGCTAAAACAGTAATTGAATTTAAGCCGGCATGGGATAGGCATAAGGCTATCCTAGAAATAGAAATGGGTACTAGACCCAGTGTGAGCGCACTTAACTTAAATGTGGAAATTTTCGGCAATGAGACTGGATATTCCTGATTTAAGAATCATTGTTGATGGAACCTAATGTTAGAAAATATAAACAGCTCCATGGTGCAATATCATTTGGATGAACACATGAAAAATAAATTGTAATGGTGGATAGTATACGCTAAGAACTCACAAAGGTGGAGCCCCCTAGGCTCAGAAGATGGCGCCTTTTGACCACTCTGGGGGGGGGGGGTCACACCCCTTGTGTTAAATCAAGTCTTCAGAGTGATTCACACTTGCATCAGCGGTGGGTACAACCATAACCGGTAAGTATGGTCATAATGTCTTCTTTGGTAATTTATAAGAGAGTGAAGAGACCCCCATTGTGCAGGTATCAATATTCTAAGAGTATACAATAACAGATGGGTACTCACGATCTCGAGCCTCTTAGGATAATGGCTCAGTAAGTAAACATATAATGAACCAGTAATCAATTCTCAGGCTGGAAATCTTGTTGTAGATTGGCGATACATTTATTCTAAAATACAGTATAAAACAATAATAATAATACTGTGACGGAATGGGTGTTGTCCGCCTGCGGGTGTGCTCCTATCTGCCCCTCCTTGTGCACTCACCGCCTGACCCGACTACCGAGTGGCACAGCACTCGGCGTCTCGAGCGGCCCGGAATGACCCTGGGAATGGGTTGGCGGGATACAGGGAGGGACCCCCGTAAGAGACCAGCCCGACTACCGAGTGTCACGGCACTCGGCGTCTCGAGCGGCTGATCCACTGACCTTGAGGAAGATGAGACCGTCTGCTGGGTTAGCCGCTCTGGAGGGAAACGTTTCGGCTGTGCAGCGTTTCGATGGGTCGATGCGCGGACGAAGCGCCGCTGCTCCGATTCGGGGATGCGGAGTTAGTGGATACAGTCGTTCGATGCGCGTGCTCAGCCACAGGGGTCGCGGGATCGGTACCTGGGCAATGGGTGTGCAAGAGACTGCGGGGAATCTCATGTAGGGAAGGCTCAAGGAAGACACCAGGCGAAGCTGTATGTACAGGTTGAACTGAGCTTTACTGAAAACTTCACATGTATTTATCAACAGTCATACAAAGACAAGACAATGGAATCCCTGCCCGCCCCCCATGGCTCTCATTGGTCCTTTTCTTCGAGTTGGGGACATTGGTCCCGATTCAGATTGGTCGCCCCCGAATCGAGGTGGTGCCGATTCGTTACCGGACGTTCCGAATCGGCCATTTTACGATTCGGCCACTTTTCGATTTGACCACCTTTCGACCGGATCCAGCTCGGCCCCCATTTTGAGCCTGGAATCTCTTTGTTCTCTCCAGACCCACGAGGGGATGGGCAATGGCGACGGGCAGAATCAACAAGGGGTGTCTTACATACTTTACACGGTTATACATACAGGGAACACTTTTATTACATCACGCAATAACAACCACATCTAATAAAGAAATCAAGGTGTTCATACGGTGCAACGGCACTTAAGAGTCCACAGTAACCCAAACGCCATTGAAACTGTCCCTGGCTGAGAGTCCTGGGCTTTGCTGCCGAGCCTCTTGGGTCATTCCGTGACAAATACTATCCACCATTACAATTTATTTTTCAGGTGTTCATCCAAATGATATTGCACCATGGAGCTGTTTATATTTTCTAACATTAGGTTCCATCAACAATGATTCTTAAATCAGGAATATCCAGTCTCATTGCCGAAAATTTCCACATTTAAGTTAAGTGCGCTCACACTGGGTCTAGTACCCATTTCTATTTCTATATATTTTTTGTAAAGGGTATACATAAGTGTTTGGAGCTGCATATATACAGCAACCAGCGCCATTTGTGTCTCTACTTCTTTCTATTGTATTAATAAGGCTATCCTAAACAAAAGATAAATCCAGGTAATTGGGCGACTAGATGGGCCGAAAGGTTCTTATCTGCCGACCATTTTTCTATCTTTCTGGGGTCAGTTACCTGTGTCGCGCTATCCAGCTCTGCTTTCTTTCTGTGATCAGCGAGTTGGGCTGCGCTTGTCGCTTCTCTCTCTGTGGCTGCACCGTGCTCAGTCGCTGCTTTCTCTCTGTGGCTGCACCGTGCTCAGTCGCTTCTCTCTCTCTGTGGCTGCACCGTGCTCAGTCGCTGCTTTCTCTCTCTGGCTGCACCGTGCTCAGTCGCGGCTTTCTCTCTCTGGCTGCACCGTGCTCAGTCGCGGCTTTCTCTCTCTGGCTGCACCGTGCTCAGTCGCGGCTTTCTCTCTCTGGCTGCACCGTGCTCAGTCGCGGCTTTCTCTCTCTGGCTGCACTGTGCTCAGACGCGGCTTTCTCTCTCTGGCTGCACCGTGCTCAGTCGCGGCTTTCTCTCTCTGGCTGCACCGTGCTCAGTCGCTGCTTTCTCTCTCTGGCTGCACCGTGCTCAGTCGTGGCTTTCTCTCTCTGGCTGCACTGTGCTCAGTCGCTGCTTTCTCTCTCTGGCTGCACTGTGCTCAGTCGCGGCTTTCTCTCTGTGGCTGCACTGTGCTCAGTCGCTGCTTTCTCTCTCTGGCTGCACCGTGCTCAGTCGCTGCTTTCTCTCTCTGGCTGCACCGTGCTCAGTCGTGGCTTTCTCTCTCTGGCTGCACTGTGCTCAGTCGCTGCTTTCTCTCTCTGGCTGCACTGTGCTCAGTCGCGGCTTTCTCTCTGTGGCTGCACTGTGCTCAGTCGCTGCTTTCTCTCTCTGGCTGCACCGTGCTCAGTCGCTGCTTTCTCTCTCTGGCTGCACCGTGCTCAGTCGCGGCTTTCTCTCTCTGGCTGCACTGTGCTCAGTCGCGGCTTTCTCTCTGTGGCTGCACTGTGCTCAGTCGCTGCTTTCTCTCTCTGGCTGCACTGTGCTCAGTCGCGGCTTTCTCTCTCTGGCTGCACTGTGCTCAGTCGCGGCTTTCTCTCTGTGGCTGCACTGTGCTCAGTCGCGGCTTTCTCTCTGTGGCTGCACCGTGCTCAGTCGCGGCTTTCTCTCTGTGGCTCTACATAGAGCGATAACGCGCGGAAATATGCGTGATAAATTGCTCAGTGTGAATGGGGCCTTATTCTGGCGGATGCCTCGCGGCGCACATTACCCCCTGCTCAGCAGCGGTTTCTTTCCGCTACATAAAGAGCTTCTTCTGTCTCGGCAGGGCATTATCCAGGATGTCATCTTCCCCTTGATGTGCTACACGGACTCGGATGAGGAGCTCTGGCAGGAGGATCCGTACGAATACATTCGCATGAAGTTTGGTACGAGGGCCCCCAATCTGAGCATCATGTGACCTGCCGCTGACTGAAGGGGTTGCGCCCGGATTTCACGCACCCTGTGATGTGTCGGATGGGTTTTTATCTTTTCTCTTTCTTGTCCGTTTCATGTCCTAGATGTGTTTGAGGATTTTATCTCACCCACCACGGCCGCCCAGACCCTGCTCTTCACGTCCTGCAGCAAGAGGAAGGAGGTGAGGACTCCTTTATCCTGCCCCCCCCCCCCCCCCCCGCGCGCTTACGCGCTCACCTCAGTAACACGGATTAATTTGCCCAAAGCTGGATTTTTCCCCAGTGACCAGACGTCCGTCTCCCGCGTTATGGAAGGGCCGCAGCCATTTATTCCTCAGTGGCCCCTGTGTGCCGGATATTCTGTACCCGTGGGGTCTGCGGCCCCTGTGTGCCGGATATTCTGTACCCGTGGGGTCGGCGGCCCCTGTGCGCTGGATATTCTGTACCCATGGGGTCGGCGGCCCCTGTGCGCCGGATATTCTGTACTCGTGGGGTCGGCGGCCCCTGTGCGCTGGATATTCTGTACCCGTGGGGTCTGCGGCCCCTGTGTGCCGGATATTCTGTACCCGTGGGGTCGGCGGCCCCTGTGCGCTGGATATTCTGTACCCATGGGGTCGGCGGCCCCTGTGCGCTGGATATTCTGTACCCGTGGGGTCTGCGGCCCCTGTGCGCTGGATATTCTGTACCCGTGGGGTCTGCGGCCCCATGTGACACCTTGTTTTCTTGCAGGTTCTTCAGAAGTCCATGGGTTTCTGTTATCAGATCCTCACGGACCCGGCGACTGATCCCCGAAAGAAAGATGGCGCCCTGCACATGATCGGCTCCCTGGCTGAGATTTTGCTCAAGGTACGGATTCTGTGAGCTGAAACTGAACGGATTTATACAGAGTGTCCTGTTATCCGGCGACCGGAAAGCCGAAACCCGACTGTCGCCGTGATGCTGAAAGTGCAAAATCCGCTGCGAGGTCATGTGATTAAAAAATGATTAACACCCTGTACAAACGCCCCGTGTGTGTGTGTCAGTCTGTGTGTGTGTGTCAGTCTGTGTGTGTGTGTCAGTCTGTGTGTGTGTGTCAGTCTGTGTGTGTGTGTCAGTCTGTGTGTGTGTGTCAGTCTGTGTGTGTGTGTCAGTCTGTGTGTGTGTGTCAGTCTGTGTGTGTGTGTCAGTCTGTGTGTGTGTGTCAGTCTGTGTGTGTGTGTCAGTCTGTGTGTGTGTCAGTCTGTGTGTGTGTCAGTCTGTGTGTGTGTCAGTCTGTGTGTGTGTCAGTCTGTGTGTGTGTCAGTCTGTGTGTGTGTGTGTGTCAGTGTGTGTGTGTGTCAGTCTGTGTGTGTGTGTGTGTCAGTCTGTGTGTGTGTCAGTCTGTGTGTGTGTGTGTCAGTCTGTGTGTGTGTGTGTCAGTCTGTGTGTGTGTGTGTCAGTCTGTGTGTGTGTGTGTCAGTCTGTGTGTGTGTGTGTCAGTCTGTGTGTGTGTGTGTCAGTCTGTGTGTGTGTGTGTCAGTCTGTGTGTGTGTGTGTCAGTCTGTGTGTGTGTGTGTCAGTCTGTGTGTGTGTGTGTCAGTCTGTGTGTGTGTCAGTCTGTGTGTGTGTGTGTGTGTGTGTCAGTCTGTGTGTCAGTGTGTCAGTCTGTCAGTCTGTGTGTCAGTCTGTGTGTCAGTCTGTGTGTCAGTCTGTGTGTGTGTGTGTCAGGCTGTGTGTGTGTCAGACTCGCGTTCCCAAAGTGTCCCATTTTATATGCATTTATTCTAAACGTCCCCCCGAGCATTTTGGGTAACAGACCCTCAGCCTGGATTAGGTGTGTGTGCGCTGCGATATGGCGTGCGTGGCGATACACTCCTCTCAGTGTATAACTGCGCTTCCTTTTCCAGAAAAAGATCTACAAAGACCAGATGGAATTCATGTTACAGAACCACGTGTTCCCGCTTTTCAGCAGCAGCCTCGGCTACATGAGGGCCCGGGTAAGCATTGCCAGTATTCCTGTGCGCCTCCGGTCCCCGGGCTGATCCCCATGTATTAACCCTGTGGCCGTCGAGCTTGTTTGTGCGGCTCGCCAGGCTGGGTGAGGGCTCGGTTTCATTGCCATCGCTTGGTAATTGAGCGGTTTGCCGCGGTGACTGTTTTGGTTCACATGGCTGTAGCGTTTTTATTGGCCTTCTCTCATGCCGGACGCCGGTTCCATAGTCTGTGTCTTGGTGCTTCTCTCTAGGCCTGCTGGGTCCTTCACTATTTCTGCGAAGTCAAGTTCAAAAATGACCAAAATCTGCAGACAGCCCTGGAGCTGACCCGACGGTGTCTGATCGACGACCGGGAAATGCCGGTGAAGGTGGAGGCGGCCATCGCGCTTCAAGTTCTGATCAGTAACCAGGAAAAAGGTAGGATCGACTGCCGCTGGGGCCTCGTGTTTACATTGGGGTGTAGGCCGGGAAATCCCCCCCCCCCCACTCAGAATATCCGTATTCTCCCTCAAGGAGCTGTCAATCATCCAGACTGGCTTTATTTAATCTTTATTAATCACAATCTGCACAAGAAGCAAGTTTCACGTCTGCTTTTCATGCAGTTACCCTCCAGGGGGTGTTGGTGGGTGTCAGTGTCATATTTTTGACACTTTAAAGGGATACTAGAGGGTTAAAAGGGACCTGGGTTCCAGTGATGCCTCCTTACACTGCGTCAACTGCTGTGAGAGCGGTTGAAGGCTGCGCGGTCCAAGCTCGGCACTCGGGTTAATACTCGGACACTGATCGCTTAAATGAGTCACTGTCCCTTTAAATGACCTGAAACAATTTACACCATGGTGACGAGCAGGTCAGTCATCCCCCAGGGGGGTATTGGGGGGGCGTGTTTGGAGGGGGTGAGGGTAATGAGCTCTGCACATCCGTCATGTCCTTATTTATGCTCTCTTCCCCCCCCCCCCCCCTGGTTTTCCCAGCCAAGGAATATATCGCCCCGTACATCCGGCCGGTCATGCAGTCGCTGCTGCACATTATCAGGGAAACTGAAAACGATGACCTGACCAACGTGATCCAGAAAATGATCTGCGAGTACAGCGAGGAGGTGACGCCCATCGCGGTGGAAATGACGCAGCACCTGGTGAGTTTAATGGCAGAGACTCGTCCTGCGCCGAGAGGCTTTCATTACCCTGTATAAAGGCCTGGTTTCTGGCTCCCTGGAGGGAGGTGACATTGCGCGGGGCGTCATGCCTCTTACTGGATGGAGGTGACATCGCGCGGGGCGTCATGCCTCTTACTGGATGTGACCGCGGTGAGGTTTGGGTGTGGAGATTCGCCTTGGGTTAATGGAAATCTAGTGGCTGCTGTCACAGAGCAGGGAGATTTTTCTTGATCCCTGTTTGAAACCACACGTCACTGTTGGAGTTGATCCTGACATATAGCGTCTCCATGTACGTGAAGGTTTATGATGTTGGACATTGCTGTTTTTCGCTGTGGTGGCCGCAGTGATGTGTGCACGGTGTCAGTCCGTGTTTAGGGGGGCGTCCAGCTCGCGTCTTGCATTCTGGATGTTCCTCTCATGCAAAGCCTGTGGCCGCAGATAAACCTGAGATCATAGTACCGGTCTAGCGACGTCCGCCGGACGATCCAAACGCTGGCCGGCCTCCGACCTCTCAGACACAGCCCTCTGTAACCTCAGCAGCGCCTCACAGGATTCACGACCTAGCCGCTCATTTCCAGAATAACTTGGCCACATCAAGGTGTGAACTGACCTCTGAACCTTCCCTTTAACCGTATCGCTGCCGGAGGCTAGTGAAGTGGTGTTGAAGCAAGGTCTGTCTCCTGCAGCTCGAAGTCTGAGCTTGGCAGCGCCTCACGCTCCCCGGGGGTCTCCTTGGACTCCCTTATTATCCCTTATGATAAATGTGACAAAGCGTTGGGACCTGCAGCTCTGTGACCGCAGCGGATCCTCTTTGGTCCATCTCAAAATACTCCCAGATGGAAGGGACAGGCTTTTTGGATAAAAATATTGCAAGAACGATTTATTTTTTGAATTTCGCAGGCGATGACCTTCAACCAGGTGATCCAGACGGGCCCCGAGGAGGAGGGAAGCGATGACAAAGCTGTGACGGCCATGGGAATCCTGAATACGATCGACACCTTGCTGAGTGTCGTGGAAGATCACAAGGAGGTAAGAGCCGACGTTACATTTCTAGCGGCGTCATTTCCAGATTATTCTATCCTTTTTGATGGAAAGTTTGGATTTTAATAAGGACTTGGAGGCGAGTATTTGCAAAGTAACTTTGTTAGCGAAAAACCGTAAACTTATCCCCCCAACATGGGGTCCCCTCCCTAATCCAGAGGCCACTGCATGTTTATAGAAGGTCAGAGCAGGAGCGGCAAAATCATTTCTTCATGCGACCGGTGATCAGAGCCCGGGAGACGCCCAACATGGACAACCAGAAAGCCGGAGGCAAAACAACCGGAATCCGACACTCCCGAAGGAGACTATCGGGAAGCAAAAAACATGAGCAGAACAAGGAAACAAACAGGAATCCCAGCGACGCAAACAGCAGAAGATAAACCACCTGAGAGGATATAATACAGTTAAGTAGGAACGGCAAAATAAACGCAGCCGATATCACAGAAACGAGGCACACAAAGCCAATAAACCCAGTATAAGTCAACCAAACCTGGCACACGATTCTTAAATTTTCCTATTATCATGACGGAAAGTTTAAATTCTAATAATGACTCAGAGGCGAGTATTTGCATCTCTCCCTTTATTGCAATTACAGCAGCAAAGGGTTAATTTTTTTGGAAAAAAAAACGTTTCAGAAGAAAACAACCCCTCCCCAACATGGGGAGGCCCTCCCATAGTCCTTGTCCCTCCCCAATCCCATGTTCAATTAGGCACTGCGGGAGCATCCTCTTCCGAGCCTGCGATACGGCAACAAAAGCCAACTAGGACGGACCAGTTTAACACTCAACGGGAACCGGATCCAAAGACATCAGGCATAACCAGAATGCGTAAATTCACTTAGGACGCTGAAAGATAGGAAGGGACACGGAGATAGAATTAGAGGCGGAGCCGCAACAGGGTGTATACACCAACACTGCACGTCCATTAACAGACACCCACACAATCAGTCACACCGACAGCAGCGCTAAGTGTGTGAATAAAGACACTACGCCATGAACAATGTGTGAATTTAATACAACAGGCGGGTGTGTGCAGGACAGACATAGGGAGGGAAGGGTGGGAAATACTCGCCTCTGAGTCATTATTAGAATTTAAACTTTCCGTCATGATAATAGGAAAATTTAAGAATTCTAATGCATGTACTCGGAGGCTCCTCAGACACCATCAGACATCGCCGTAATAGGCTTAAAGTAGAACGTGCGAAAAGTGGACTCTCTAGACCAATCTGCAGCTCGCATGATGTCCTCTAGCCGGCAGCCCATGGACACCGCCTTGGAGGCCACGGCACTACGTACCGAATGGGCCCCAAAAGCAGTGACGTCAACGCCTGCCAACTCCATAAGCCAGCGTGCCAGAGTAGTCGCAACAACCGGCCGATGAGGAGGGCAAAAGGACAAGAACAGGGGCGAGTCGGGTAGGGAGTGGAATGGGGCAGTACGAACTTCGTAGGCCCGGAGACAACGCACGGGACACAGGAGGGGCTCAGCAGGAAAAGCGGGAAATAAGACAGAGCGCAGGGAAGTTTTCGTGCGGCGCGAAACACTGAAGCTCACACCTTCAGGCACAAAAGATCGAGCCCCAAAGTCCAGGGCGCGGACATCACTAACGCGCTTACATGCCACCAAACAGAACAACATGAGTAACTTGGCGGAGAGAGCTCGAAGGGATATCAGATCGTTATCCTGCCAGGAACACAAGAGGGACAGAACCAAAGTAACATCCCATGTGGATGTGTAGCGGGCAGCAGGGGGTCTAGTAAGACGCATACCACGTAAAAGTCGACACACCAATGGGTGGTTCCCAATGGACACCCCTGAAAGGCCCGCATGCCCAGCTGACAAGGCTGAACGGATCACGTTGACCGTTCGGTAAGCTTTACCTTCATCGAACTGAATGGTGAGAAAATCTAGGACCACGTTTAGAGGGGCCGTAAAGGGATCCCAATTCCTCCCCAGACACCAAGCAGTCCATTTGCCCCAGGCTGTTCTGTAAGAGGAACGGGTCCCCGGGGCCCAGGACTGAAGGAGGAGGTCTGCAGTGCGGTCCGACACGCCTGTGGGTCCGCGGGGTTGCCAGAGATCAACCATGCCAACAGCCGCAGCCTGCCTGCTAGGACCAATGGGTGTGGCTGATCGGACGGGTCCAGGAGGAGTGTTCGGGACAACGGGAGCAGCCGCGGGACATCCATTGCCATCCCGAGCAGGGTGGAAAACCATGACTGCGACGTCCAATATGGAGTGATGAGGACCATCTGTAGCTGACGTTGAACATGCAGGAGACAACGAGCGATCATGGAAAATGGGGGAGACCCGTAAGGACGGGTAGCTGACCACACTTGCAGGAAGGCATCTGTCGCCAGGGCGTCTGGGTCCAGGCGCCAACTGAAGAACACCGGTAGGTGGGTGTTGAGGCGGGAGGCGAAGAGGTCCATGTCAACAGGCCCAGGTGCAGGAAAGAACGGAGAAGACGGATGGAAGCAGTCGCCAGTCCCCGGAGTCCGAGAGGTGTCTCGAATTCCAGTCTGCTATTTGGTTCATGAGGCCGGGAAGGAACTGAGCCTGTACAGACATGTTCCTGTGAAAGCAAAACTCCCAAAACCTCTGGGCGAGGGATGTCAGCTTCGGTGATCGTGGGCCTCCGAGTCCGTTGACGTAACGAACCGCAGATACGTTGTCCATCCTCAGGAGAACGCAGTCTGGGTGAGCATGTTTCGTGAAGCATTGAAGGTGGTATGCCGCCTCTTCCGGTGACCAGCGGCCGCCCGTCTCCTCTGAGCCGCAGCGGGCACCCCAACCGGTCTTGCTAGCATCGGAGTCCACTACCATGGAGGGAGGCGGTGTACGGATCTGTTTCCCGTTCCAGCGAGTTATGTTGAGGAGCCACCATCGGAGATCTGCCACTGTATCCGGAGTGAGGGTGATCCTGTCTGCGTAGTCCCGACCGGATCGGAGAGAACGGGCCTTCAAGAGTTGGAGGGCCCTGTAGTGAAGCGGACCTGGAGGAACAACCATACAGGCCAGAGAGCGGAGGGAGCAATGACCCACCCGTAAAAGAGATCGAATCTCTTTCCTGATGGAAATCCCCTTGGAGTTCGGTAGGTGTAGCGACATTCGGGACGAGTCCACGAGGAACCCGAGAAACTCCAGGCGGCGTGAGGGAACTAGGATAGATTTTTCCTTGTTCACTAGGAAACCTAGATCCTGGAGGAGGGTAATCGTCCAGGAGAGGTGTAGTAATAGGGACCCGCGGGAGGGGGACATCAGAAGAATGTCGTCCAGGTATATAATTAGTCGGACGCCCCGGGCGCGGAGGTGGTGTACCACTGGTTTTAGGAGCTTGGTGAAGCACCACGGGGCGGATGACAGGCCAAAGGGAAGGCATGTGAACCGCCAGGTGTGGGAGTCCCATGTGAATTTCAGGAAGTCGCGATGCGCCTGGTCGATCGGGACCGAAAGGTAGGCATCCTTTAGGTCGAGTTTGACCATCCAATCGTTTAGGGATAGAGAGTCCCTGAGGGTGTGGATGCCTTCCATCTTGAAGTGATGGTAAACCACCCACTCGTTCAAGGACCGGAGGTTGATGACGGGACGCCTGCCTCCCCCTTTTTTTGCTACGAGAAAAAGGTTGCTGAGGAACCCAGGAGGAGCGGGGGACGTGGGTTCTATGGCGCCTTTCTCGCGGAGCGCATGTACTTCCTCTTGAACCAGAGTCATCTGGTCTTGCGCAAACCGAAGGGGCAGCGGGAGGGGACACAAACTCTAGGAGGAGCCCCGAGACTACCTGAAGGATCCACGGATCCGCTGAAATGTGTCGCCAAGCGCGGGAAAAGAGACGGAGGCGACCCCCCACTTGTACTTGGGAACAAGGGATAATTTGGTAAAGGCTTACCCGTTCCACGTCGGTAGTAGGAGGAACCTCTGTAACCTCTGCCACGCCAGGGACCGGCTCTTGTGTAAGGGACCGGGTCAGCGGCACCGGTGGTAGTAGAGGAGGTATTGGCAGCATTGGGGTCTGGAAATCTGCGGGAGGCGGTGGAACCCGCTCTGCGTGCAGCACGACCCCTGTAGCTGCCGGCTCTGCCAAAAACACGCCTCTTAGTAGAGAAGATGCGTTTCATAGTAGACTCCGATTTATCTAATGGACTGGAAGGCCTGGGTGTACTCGCCCATGTCTTTAAGGAAAGGCTTGCCAAAAAGCATGCCCTGGGCTCTAGCCCCCAAATCGTTAGTGGCCAGGTCAACCAATCCAGAATCCACTTTTAACAAAATACTTTTTCTGCGTTCGGCAGAAATAGCGGCGTTGGCGTTCCCCAGGAGGCAGAACGCACGCTGCAGCCACTCACCCACTTGTTTGGGGTCTAAGAAAAGATGTTTAGTTTTCGCCTCCTCCACCAATTCAAAAATGCGGACCATAGGGCCTGCTACATCCAGCACCTTGTCTTGACAGCTTTTCAGAACACTGTCGATGCCGCTCTTGGCTGACCAACCGCGCCTGCCGGTATATTTCTGAAAACTCTTATCCACCACAGGGGTCAGGCACGTTTTACCTGAGGTGGTGGGTCTAGGGCATTCAGCCCGTAATCTCGCACGGTCCACTTTCTCAAGTGGCCGGCGCATATGGGCATCAACCCATTGCTCGACATGCGCAGCGGGACACCAAGCCGTGGACCTAGGATGTTTGAGGTCCTCTGGCTCGAACAGTGGATTGCCCTGCGGGTCATAAATGACCAGATGTTTGGAGCGTGCGGACCGGGCAGGAACCACTGCGGCCATGATGTCGTGATCCTCTGGAGCGTGGATCTCCAGGATCTCATCCTCCTCGGTCATCGGATTCTCATGCTCATCCGTGTCCGAATACTCGGTCAGCGCTGGTGTCGCCTGGCGTTGTCGTTTGGAGGTGACCGCTCGAGGGGCCCCGCGGTCGAGGGCTCTCTTACGAGGAACCAGTTGGGTGCTGGGACCCGGCAGTGTAGTGGTGCTGCCATCCCCTCGGCTGCTTTTTGCAGCGTGCGCGTCCTTAGACGGCACAGAATCGTCCCCCGGGGGGGTCAGGCGCCGACTCAACAGAGGGGCCTTGCGCAGCACTGTGTCTGGAGTCTTGCGAACGTGTAGGGGAAGGCTGTCTGTCAGGGGTAGACGGTACCGGAGTATTCCGTATCGCAGTCAGCGATTGTTCCCACGTAACAGCCAGTGTGGAGACAGCAGAGGTCATGGAGGCCTGGATGGAAGCCTCCAACCGCTGGAGACGTGCCTCTGATTTTGAGTATCGTTTTCTGGATCTGCGTTCCTCTGAACGAGCCTGCATGGAGCTGGAATCGGGCATTGCCCGAGGGCTGGAGTCGGTGGGTTTGGATAGAGACATGGTGTGTGTGTGTGTCGGTGAGGACGGGGAAACCTCGTGTGGAGCGTATGGGGAAAGTGTGCGCACTTTAATATATTCAAAATGGCCGTCGTGAGATTTGCGCATGTGAGAGGGCGGGGCTACCGCCTGTTCGAGCGTGGCGTACACGCGGGGATCAGGGAGCTTGGGGCCGGCAGTAAGGGAGCGGTAATGAGCTTACTAGAGGGAAAAAACAGCGCAAAATATAAAAACAAGCGAGGTAACACGGCACAATAACCTGCAAACAGCGGGGAAAACCCAGCGCAGAATCGAGTAACCCAGCGGGGAAACAGCGCAAGAAGCAGAGAATAAGAAAGTAAAAAGCAACCCCCCCCCCGACGGCCGGTTATGGCCTGCCGCCGGAGGGGGTGAAAACGGGTCACCGTCCACGGCTACCACCGGGAGTAGGGACCCAGAGATACACAGATAAAAAGGTTTGAATGAATGAATAAATAAATTATTAAAGTACAGACAAGTAACGCAGCGCGTTGTACTTATCTATATCACGATGTTGCCGCTGCGAGAGCAGCAAAGGAAGAGGAAGTGGATGCTCCCGCAGTGCCTAATTGAACATGATTGGGGAGGGACAAGGACTATGGGAGGGCCTCCCCATGTTGGGGAGGGGTTGTTTTCTAAAACGTTTTTTCCAAAAAATTAACCCTTTGCTGCTGTGATTGCAATAAAGGGAGAGATGCAAATAGGAGCCTCCGAGTACATGCATTAGAATTCCCAAATTTTCCTTTCACCGGACAGAAAGGTTGGATTTTAATATGGACTCGGAGGCGAGTATTTGCATTTCTTCTTTAATACTCCAGCAGCAGCAGAAGAAACACATAGAAAAAAACTTGGTATAACCCTTTTCCTCCCAACACAAGGATCCCCCTCCCGCAGCAGTGGGCTGTCCCAAGTCCATAAGAGAACTGGTCAGGCGCGGCAAAACCCTCTTTCTTCAGGCGAACAAACACGCCCGGCACAGGCAACGAAAAGAGCGGGGAGGGCAAACTGGAAACGGCCATCAAACAAAGCAGAACATGTCACTGGGCTGAAAAGGAAGCACAGAACAAGAACCGCACATTAGGGAGTGGACAACTTCAGGAACCCACGCAACCCAACCACAGAACCCTAAGCTAACGTCCACCTAAAAGGGGAGGACCACCAGAGGGAACTAACGACGAAGTATGCGCTGCGCATAGAATACAGAAAATAACAAAGTGTCATAAACCGAGCACCGCAACAGGAGACCCAAAAGACAGCCACCAATCCGGGTGGGAGAGCCGGGAAATACTCGCCTCAGAGTCCTTATTAAAATCCAAACTTTCCGTCCAGTGATAGGAAAATTTGTGAATTTTAACACCGGAGCTCAGAGGCTTCATATTTGCAAGTTCAACGCACCAAAGAATCCGCCATATGAACAACCGGCTTAACATAGAACGTGCGGAAGGTTGATTCTCTAGACCAATCCGACGCCTTCATGATATCCGCCCAATCTAGAACCGGCTGCCATGGCAGAGGACGCAGCCCCTCTCATGGAGTGAGCGCCAAAGATGGTGGTATCCACGCCCGCAGAGCCCAGGAGCCAGTGAGCCCAGCGGACTAGGGTAGTGGAGGTCACGGGGCGTGAGGCGCACGGAACGATACAAAAAGTGGAGACACCGCACCACTACGTGGGGAGAGCATACACGCCTCGTAAGAACGGAGACAACGAATCGGACACAGATGGGGGTCATTCAGAAAGGAAGGAAACAAAACCGATCTAATAGAGGTCTTAGTGCGTCGAGAGACATTAAAGCACACCCCCTCGGGTAAAGGAGCGGACCTGGAAGTCCAGAGCGCGAACATCACTCACCCTCTTACAAGAGATCAAACAAATCTAACCGTTTCGCCCATATTTGTTTCAGGGACAGATCATCGTTATCAGGCTAATTCGAAAGGACACGGAGGACCATAGTAACGTCCCAGGTTGACGAGTATCTGGGCAGCGGGGGACGAGACAAATGTACACCCCGAAGCAGACGGCAAACCAATGGGCCAATGGGTGGCGACCAACCGGAACTCCGCCGAAGCCGGTGTGACCTGCCGAGATCACTGAGCGATACACATTAATGGTACGGAAGGCCAACCTGGAGTCGACGAGGGAGAGGAAATCCATCACTGAGGATACAGGGGCAGTAAGGGAATCATGGTCCCTTCCCAAACACCAGCGGTGCCAATGGCCCCATGCTGATGCATATGCTCCCTTCGTACCGGGGCCCAGGATTGTCGCAGTAAGTCCGCAGTCCTTTCCGAAACTCCTGGGCTCTGCCAGCAGAGCCGGAAATCAACCACGCCAGCAGTGTCAGACTGTCGATCAATAGAGGCTGAGGAAGCCCCGCTGGGTCCGACCGGTCGTCTCGTATGGGCAGGACGCGTGGAAAGTCCGATGCCAGTTCCAGAAACCACACCTGGTTTTGCCAAAATGGAGCCACTAACACAACCTCTGCTTGTTGATCCCGAGCGGTAGACAACACCTTCCACAAGAGACGGAACGGAGGGAATGCGTAATGCCTGCCTGGAGGCCAAACCTAATGCAGAGCATCCGAGGTCATCGTGTCTGGGTCCGGACGCCAGCTGTAGAATGCTGGGAGTTGACGGTTGAGGCCGGACGCAAATAGGTCTGACTGGAGGGGCCCCCAGAGATCCAGGAGGGCTTGGAATATCAACGGGAGGGGTGCCAGTCGCCGCTGTCCTCCAGGTAGCGGGAATTCCAGTCCGCTACATAGTTGGAGAGGCCTGGTATGAATTGGGCCGACACTAACAGGTGGTGTTGGAGGCAGAACTCCCACAAGTCGGTTGCCTTGTCTAACAGGGCCAGGGGTCACAGACCGCCCAGGGCGTTGATCTAGCGAACCGCAGAGAGGTTGTCGAGTCGTAGAAGGATACAGTTCACCCTCGAAGAGTAATCGTGGTTGGTCCAGAGAAAACAGGCCTTCGATCTCTGGAGGGCCCGATAGTGCAGAGGAGCTGGCAGGACTGCTAAGCGGGTTGCAGGTAGTATCCCGACGACTCAGGCCAGGGAGCGCAGCGAGGGGGCAGGGTCCCGCAGGAGAGATTTTACGTATTTTCAGAGAGCGCGGACCTTCTGCGTCGGGACGCTCAGGGACATATCTACAGAGTCTACCAGGAAGCCTAGGAATTCGAATCGCTGGGTAGGTGTGAGGGGCTTTCTCTTTGAGCAGGAAGCCCAGATCCTGAAGGAGCGACCTGGTACACGCTAGGTGGAGGAGCAGAGTATCCACAGAGTATGACATTATGATGAGGTCATCCAGGTAGATTATTAAATGGACCCCCCCCCCCCCGGTGCGTAATAAGGCCACCACTGGTTTCAGTAATTTGGTGAAGCACCAGGGGGCGGAGGCGAGACCGAAGGGATACAAGTGAATTGGTACATGCGCTGGCGCCATATGAAGCATAGATAAGCGCGGGAGGCGGGCGCAATGGGGACCATCAGGCGTCTTATAGATCTAGTAAAACCATCCAGTCTCTCTTCTGGAGTGTGTCTTTGAGGGTGGGGATGCCCTCCATTTGAAAGTGGTTGTACTCCACCCACAGGTTGAGGTCTTTGAGATTGATCACGGGTCGTTGGCCACCACCTTTCTTGGACACTAAAAATAGAGTACTGACGATTTTTGGTGTAAGACAGACCTCCGCGTTTGCCCCTTTTGTCTAAAAGGGCAAGAACCTCTGTATGTACCAGTGTGGTCTGTGCTACTGAGAAGCGCGGGGGTAGAGGTTTGTGGAGGAGGAGGTTCAGCGAAGGTTATGGGGAACCCTTGGACAGTCTGAAGGATCTAGGGTGACGTTGCGCCAAGCATGGAGGAAGCCCTGGATGCGCCCCCCTACCGGAACAAACGTGGGTGATATTATAATCGGCAGGCTTACCTGGTGCGCGTCTGGAGTGGAATGCACTTTTGCGACCTCTAAACCCTCTACCCCATTAGAACGGACTGGAGGACCCATGGGTTGGAACGAGGAGTATTGGAAGGAGCCTCGATCTGTGCGGGCGAAGCCCGAACGGCCGGCAGAGCGGCTCCCACCTCTGCCGACTCCTCCAAAATCTCGGTTGGATGGAAACACCTTTTTCATGGTAGCTTGTACCTTTTCAAGTTGGTTAAAGGTGTCCGAGTATGTGCCCAGATTTTTAATAAATTTTTCGCCAAATAGAAGGCCCTGGCGCCCATATCTTTGGTTGCCTAGATGTAAGTTGGGGTCCATGTGGAGGAGCATGGATTTACGTCTCTCTAAAGCAATGGCTGCATAGGCGCCTCCTAGGAGGCAGAGGGAATGCTGGAGCCAGCCAGATATTTCAGTGGGGGTCGAGGGGTGTATCATTGAGGTGGGCATCCTCCACCAGGTCTAATAGGTAGATAAGAGGATACGTCTAGGACCTGATCCTCACACAGTCTAAGAGCACTGTCAATACCACGTTTAGCAGACCAGCCTTTAGGGGTTAGGAATTTAACAAAGTCCTCATCCACAGTGGGGGGGGGGGGGGGAGAGACCTGTTTTCCCGCTGTGGTGGGACGGGGGCATTCTGCCCTGATATTCATTCTAGTGGCGTTATCCAGGTGTTGGCACATGTTGGAATCTACCCATAGTTCGACATGGGGCATGGGAGACCAGGCCGTGGATCGGGGCTGCACCACCTCAGAGGCGTGAAACATGGGGTTACCCAGAGGGTCACAGACTACGTCTTACTGGGATAGCAGAGGTGGTGGGCCTCGCTCCTCCTCTCTTCTCAGTTTAGGGTCGTCAGGTGCGTGTAGCTCAAGAGCTTCCGCGTCATCTTCCCCAGACTCGTGATCATCATTGTCAGAGTCCGATATATCGGGGAGCGGACCTTTCTTTGGAGCCGCAGTTTTCGCCCACGGTCAAGGGCTCTCTTGCGCAAGTTAGACGCATCAGATTCAAACGTTTTTTTGGGGTCGCTAGCCCCTCTAGGAGCAGAATCAACGTGTTTTGATTATAGAATTTAGCTAAGCTATGAAGATAAGTTAGAATTTTAATAAAGGACTCAGAGGCGAGTATTGCTTCTCTTTTCTTGCTTTAATAACAGCAGCAAGTAATAATGTCAAAACGTAAAAGACATTAAGAAAAAAACACACTCTAACAATAGTATCTTCTAACCCCCCTGTCCCATCAGTATAGTCCATTGTTCCATGCCCGTCTATAAATAGGACCGATCTCCCGCCCTTTCTTCCTTTTTCTTGCCAACAACAGGTCAGCGGGCGTAGAATATTCCCGTGAGATCAATCCATCCCGAACCGGCACGGAAACGAGAGCGCCACAGGGCCACACTGGAACAGACATCATTGGGCTGAAATAGAAGGATTGGATGAGACAGAGTCTTAGGAAGCCGAACGCATAGCAAACCCCTGGAGTCCGCCCCGGGAGGGCAGGGTGGGCAATACTCGCCTCTGAGTCCTTTATTAAAATTCTAACTTATCTTCATAGCTTAGCTAAATTCTATAATTTTAATACACGGACTCAGAGGCTCCTATTGCAAGTTCAAAGCTGGTCCATAAGAGCGGACGACCAATGAACAATCGGTTTGAAGTAAAAAGTTCGGAAAGTGGTCTCACGAGACCAGTCTGCGGACTTAAGCAGATCCTCCAAACGACATCCGGCCCCCAATGCCGCCGACGCGCTGCGAATGGAATGAGCCCCAAACCTTGAAACATCAACCCCAGCCAAAACCAAAAGCCACTTGAGCCAACGCGCTAACGTAGTGGAACCGACCGGTTTGTGGGGCGATTTGAATGAGATAAAAAGTGGGGATTGAACGTCCGACCGCAACACCTCCGTATGCGTCTCATATGCTTTTAGGCATCGTACCGGACAAAGGTTCGGGTGCGATGGAAAAGCTGGATAAAAGACTGACGATATGCCCGTCTTAGTGCGCCTAGAAATCTCGAAACGGACCCCGTCAGGTACGAAGGACCGAGCACCAAAGTCTAACGCCCTAACATCCCCTACTCTTTTGCATGATATAAGGCAAAAGAGCGCCACCAGTTTAGCCGATAATTGTCGCAAAGACAGGTCTTCGTTAGAGGACCAAGCTTCGAGAAATTGTAAAAGAATGGCCACATCCCACGTCTCTGAATACCGAGGAAGCGGAGGTCTAGAAAACCGGATACCTCTCAGTAGTCGACACACCAAGGGATGTTGGCCCACCGGGGCTCCTTGGAAACCCATATGATAAGCTGAGAGGGCAGAGCGAAAAACATTAATCGTTCTATACGCTTTGCCCTCATCGAAGCATTCCGACAAAAAATTAAGGACCCTTACTAGAGGGGCTTGAAAGGGATCTTCACTCCTTGCACTACACCAAGCTGACCAGGTAGTCCAGGCCGATCTATAGCTTGACAAAGTACCCGGAGCCCAGGCGGACTGAAGGAGCGCTCTAGCTCGTTCCGAAAAGTCGCCGGACGCCCCGGCAATCCTGATACCAGGGACACTAATAGCGGACAAGCCTCCTGCCCGAGCAATGGGTGAGGAAGACCGAGATTGTCTACAATCAAGTCTGGGAGGGGCGGTAACAAGCGTGGCACATCGACCAGAAGTTCCAGGAACAGGGGAAACCACGGCTGGTTGGGCCAGAATGGAGCCACTAAAACCAACTCCGCCTCCTGAACCCGAATCTGATTCAATGTACGTAACACCAGTTGAAAGGGGGGAAACGCGTATAGCCTCTGCCCTTCCCAATTCTGGAGAAAAGCGTCCGTGGCCAGGGCCATCGGGTCTGGTCTCCAACTGTAAAAGGCGGGCAGATGACTGTTGAGGCGTGAAGCAAACAGATCGATCTGAAAAGGACCCCAAATGCCCTTTATGGCCGAAAAGATCGATGAGTGTAAACGCCAGTCTCCTGAGTCTTCCGTGTGCCTCGAACTCCAATCGGCCAGGAGATTCGAGACGCCCGGAATAAACTGAGCTTGAACTGTGATGCGATGACGGAAGCACCAGTCCCATAGGCGGGTCGCCATGTTTGTCAACAGAATGGATCGGGGACCCCCCAAATGATTGATATAGCGAACAGCTGGGAAGTTGTCCATGCGTAGAAGGACTGATGTATCCGTCTGCCCTTTCAGAAAACTCTGAAGGGCAAACATTCCTGCTAACAGTTCGAGGCCGTTGATGTGAAAACGAGTCTCCTGATCCGACCACGGACCCCCTGTCAACTCGTCTCCGCATCTGGCCCCCCATCCCGCCAGACACGCATCTGAATCTATCGTGATCGATGGGGGAAGTGTCTTGATAGACCTGCCGTTGTAAAGCCGGAGGTTCGCCAACCACCAACGGAGATCTTCCCGTGCCGCCCCCGACAAAGACACCGTGTCGGAGTAGGCCTTCCCCCGTCTTAGGAAATGGGCCATCAGGCGTTGGAGGGCCCGATAGTGTAGAGGGGCTGGGTGAACTCCCAACCTGGAGGCTGCTAGCACTCCTATGATGCGTGACAGCTCTCGCAGTGTTGGGGAGATAGAGGCTAGTAGACTCCGTACCTCCCTGATAATGGATTTGCACTTCAGTTCCGGAAGGAACATCGTCATGGAAAGTGGATGAATCACAAAACCCAGGAATTCTATGGAGCGTACCGGATAAAGCACCGACTTCTCCTGGTTCACCAGGAATCCTAAGTTCTGAAGTATAGACACGGTCTGAGAAAGATTGGACCTCAGAACTTGTTCCGACTCCCCCAATAACAGAATGTCGTCCAGATAAATGATCAGACGTACACCCTGCGACCGGAGGTGACTCACCACTGGCTTCAGAAGCTTGGTGAAACACCAGGGAGCTGAAGACAGTCCGAACGGTAAGGAGCGGAATCGCCAAACTGTCTTGTTCCATTGGAAGCAGAGGAATTTCCTGGATTCCTCTCCCATCAGAACCGTCAGATAGGCGTCTTTTAAATCTATTTTTGCCATCCAATCGTTCGGTTGGAGGAGGTCTCTGAGCAGATGTAGGCCTTCCATCTGAAAATGATTGTATTGAATCTGCAGGTTTAGCTCTTTTAAGTTGAGTACGGGACGCCTCCCGCCGCCCTTTTTGGAGACTAGGAACAGGTTGCCTAGAAATTTTATTTGTCCCCTCGGGGATCGCTCTATGGCTCTTTTCCGTATCAGATCTGCAATCTCGCCCTCCACTAGTGCCGCGTCTTCTGCTGAGAACACTAGTGGCGGGGGAGAAGATCGCTGCGCGGGATTCGAGGTGAAATCTATCGTAAACCCCTGAACAGTGCGTAATATCCACAGATCTGTCGTTAGCGAGCGCCACTGCTTTAAATGTAGAGACAAACGACCCCCTACCGGAACCATAGAATGATGAATCAACATGTTCCTTACCTGGGGATCGAAAGTGTCGGTATCCACGACCTCCTCTGAAGCTTCTAAATCCCCTGGTGCGCCAGGGGCGGGAGCGAGAGGGGTAAAACTGGGACACTCTCGTGTCTGTCTGGGGACTGCCATAGTTGAAGGAGCCTGTGAATGGGCGGGATATTCCTGCCCTTGCCCGGCCGGTAGCGCGGCCCCTGCCCCTACCGGCCCGTGCCAAAAACTCCCGCAGTGAAGACCTTCTTAATAGAGGTTGTGACCTTTTCCATGGTCGTGAAAGCTCCAGTGTACTCTGACATATCTTTTAGGAAACCAGGGCCGAATAGATTACCTTGAGCTTTGGCTCCTAACTCGTTATCGGCTACTCCAGCGAGCTGGGAGTCCATCTTTAATAATATACATTTTCTCCGTTCTGCGGCGAGAGCCGCGTTAGTGTTTCCAATGAAACTAAGTGCCCTTTGTGCCCAGTTGGACACATCATAGGGATCTAGAGTGGCATCGTTCATCTTTGCCTGTTCGGCCACATCAAGTAATTTCACAAGTGGACCAGTGACATCCAGTAATTTATCTTGGCAGGTTCTAAATGCCAGGTCGATGCCGCGCTTTTGCGACCAGCCCTTAGGCTCGACAAATTTTATAAATTTTTGGTCCACTTCGGGGGTCATGCATGTTTTTCCCCCAGTAGAGGGTCGAGGGCACTCCGATTTCATTCGATTCCTAGTGACCTTATCCAAAGGTCTACGCACCCGGGCGTCCACCCAAGCCTCTACGTGAGGAATGGGAGTCCACTCCGCTGATCTAGGGTGAGTTAATTCTTCTGGTGTGAACATGGGGTTACCAAATGGGTCGTAAATCGGGCCAAATGGATCTGAGCTTGGATTTGGTGGGATTGTTTGCTCATTAAAATCCTCATCCGAGGCGTAAACCTCCAGTTCATCCTGCTTCTGATATTCTTCATCAGATAAATTTTCCTGCTCACGAGATGTGCTCGGGCGAGCTACAGCCCTGGAGGAATCAGAAGCTTTGACCCTTTTAGGGGTGGCCACAATTGTATGGTGCGATTTATATGAGCGCTTTTTGGAAACTTGTGCCCCCGACATGACTTCCCCGGGCATTGTTGCGGGTATGCCAGACCCTCCAGCCCTGCGCTTTTTATCTTGGACGGGCTGTTTCCCCATGGTGGTGACCAAGGGAGCATCAGTGGGCTTCACAGCAGTGAGGGATGTGCCCATATCAGTGACCGGATTAACCGGATTAATCTCATTTCTGGCCTCGGTTAAGGCGTTTTTTAGTGACTGGGTGAATGAATCTGATAGAGAGGAAACTGCCTTAAACATAGCTGACTCAATGGATGCTTGAATCTGTGGCCCCAGGGATCTATTAGGGTCAGACATGGCAGGGTCTGCGGTGGTAAGGGTGGGAGGGTTGATACCTGCTTTTTCATAAAGTTCAATCATATGCAGTGAGCTGTCCTCAGACTCTGAATCCCTGTCAGGTGAAGGCCCTCTTGAGGACACTTGCGGCTTGCTCCTGTGCAGCGGCATGCTGGAGACAGTGTGAGGCAGCGTGGGGACAGAGGGTAAAGCGCGCGAAGGCAGCGCGCCTGCGCTTCACCTCCTGGTAACTGCCTTAACACTGAGGGGCGTGCGCGCAGTAACCGCGCATGCGCCCCGCCGCTTAGTAACAGCCGCAACTCTGAGGGACGCGCGACGTCTCTGCGCATGCGCCCCGCCTCCTGTTAATGGCCGCGAGCCGCCAGATACAACAAAGCGGCCTGAAAGAAAACCTTTGAGAGAAGGGTTGGCGGACCTCCCGCAGCAGCGAGAAAGTCGCCAAGCCTCTCCACACAACACCGGAAGCCTTGGTTAAAGCCAGGCAACCGGGACACACAATAAGATACAAATAACAATTGAAACTCGGACTAACAATAATAAAAGAATACTTATCTGTCCGAGCAGCAAGAAAAAAGGAAGAAAGGGCGGGAGATCGGTCCTATTTATAGACGGGCATGGAACAATGGACTATACTGATGGGACAGGGGGGTTAGAAGATACTATTGTTAGAGTGTGTTTTTTTCTTAATGTCTTTTACGTTTTGACATTATTACTTGCTGCTGTTATTAAAGCAAGAAAAGAGAATGCAATAGGAGCCTCTGAGTCCGTGTATTAAAATTTGGATTTATGTTTGGACCCTGATGGGGCCGCAGCATCTTGTGCCGGCATGTCAGGGAACATGGAGGGATGTGAGGCCATAGCGGAGCTGTCAGGCTGCATTGCCCTGACTGAGGCTGCAGCGTCTGCCATGGATCGATGGAAGGACTCAGTGATGGTACTCACAGCAGAGGACAGGGTGGCAGAAATTGAGAAGTGCAGTGAGGCCTCCATAGCAGCCAGCCTGTAGGCCGATGTGGAGCGGTGTTTTTGTGGGGGAGGGGTGGCCCCAGAGTCCACCGAGGCTGCCCTGCGAGAGGAGCGATTCCGGAGATGGAGAGTTTTGAGCGGGTGTCTTGCTAGGGGACATGATGGGGAGATAAGAGCACATCTGCTTTGCTGTAGATCGCGGTGGAATGGTCGCGATCATGAAGTATGTGCCTTCAAATGGCTGCCGCGAGACCACCTAAGGAGGCTGCGGGGGGAGAGAGACGGACCGAGAGTTAAATCACCAGCCGCGGTCTGACAACGCCCTGAAGATGTCTGAGAAGCAAAGGAGGGGTCAGACAGAGCTGCAGCTCTAAGGGACACGGCCCCCGCGGTTAAAGCCGGGGTGAGCCGTGTCCCGAGGAAGCTAACGCAAATAACGCTGATTCTAATCTAAACCATGAGAATAAACAGAGTAACCAGGAAAAAAGGTTATATTTACCTTGCTGGTGCAGGAGCAGCAGAAGAAAGAGGGTTTTGCCGCGACTGACCAGTTCTCTTATGGACTTGGGACAGCCCACTGTTGCAGGAGGGGTATCCCTGTGTTGGGAGGAAAAGGGTTATACCATGTGTTTCTTCTGCTGCTGTGGGAGTATTAAAGAAAGAGAATTGCAAATATGAAGCCTCCGAGCTCCTGTTTAAAATCTGGTCACACGAGCTAGGACTGGAGAGGTGGGAAATACTCGCCTCAAAGTCCTTTATTAAAATCCAAACTTTCCATCAAACGGAAGGGAATATTGAATAGGGAAATTTGGAAATCTTGAGACAGGACCTCGGAGGCGAGTATTTGCAGGTTCAACACAGTAACCAGGACAAACTGAAAACGAGAGACCTCTCAATGTATCCTTCCTGGTAAAATACTTTATAAATAACGACTCCAACCAATGAGAGACAGGCTTGAAAGAAAAAGAACGAAACGTTGACTCCCTAGACCAGTCAGCACCTTCATAATGTCTTCCAAACGACAACCCGTAAAAGAAACCCCTTCGCTGCCGCACTATGGAATGATCACTAAAGTGGGGCACATCAACTCCAGCCAAAGCCAACCACCATCGCGCCAGGGTAGCCGTACTGACGGGTAACTGAGGTCTGGACGACACAAATAGCGGCTGCAAAGACGTGATCCTACCTTCATACTCCCGAGCAAACAACCGGACACAGACCAGGAGTAGACGGGAAGGCTGGGAAAAACACTGTACAGATCAACGTTTCGGTACGTCGCGACACCTCAAAATAAAACAAACGCCCTCCTCCGGGAGGAACGAACAGATCTGAACATCGAGGACCCAAACATCACTGACACAACAGCTTGGACAATTGACGCAAGGACACGGCTCCATTATCCGGCCGAGATCGGAGGAAAGACGCCGCCCTGTTATATAGTGTTATTGATTCGCTCGTACATATTATCCTGTTTCTGTCCCTCAGATCACACAGCAGCTTGAAGGGATCTGTCTGCAGGTGATCGGGACGGTTCTGCAGCAGCACGTTCTGGGTAAGTACCTGGAGATGGGTCCGGTGGATGATTATACGTTGTGTGTCTCTAGGAACGTGCGCATGTGCCGTTGGCTTTAGTCGTTGCTGTATATATCCGGGGATGTTATGTGTGTGCAACCTTGTGTAGCGGCTGCAGCGACGTGTGCGCAGTGTCTGTCTGTGATTCGGGGGGGAAGCCGCTTGCGTCTTGCATTCTGGCTGCTCCCATCACACCGATCCTGCGGCCGCAGATAAACCTGAGGTCCATAGTACTGGTCTAGCGACGTCCCTTGGACAATCCCAACGCAGGCCGGCCTCCGACCCCTCTGACACTCTTCATGCTTCTTGTCACGGTCTGATAAAGGAACGCGGGCCTGGCAGGAGACTGGGTCGGGTGTATTCGTTTGGTTAATGGGGCAATTGTGCTCTTTGCAGAGTTCTATGAAGAGATCTTCTCCCTGGCGCACAGTCTCACCTGCCAGCAGGTATCGGCCCAGATGTGGCAGCTCTTACCTCTGGTGTTTGAGGTCTTCCAGCAGGACGGCTTTGACTACTTCACCGGTTAGTAAAAGATTGCCGGTATCGGGGGCGTTCTGGTGCTTGCACAGTGCCAGGTCACACTTCATGTAATCTCTTGCAAGCACATTGCAGCGTGGCATGTGCCCCCAGGCCGGGCTGGCACATTGCAGCGTGGCATGCGCCCCCAGGCCGGGCTGGCACATTGCAGCGTGGCATGCGCCCCCAGGCCGGGCTGGCACATTGCAGCGTGGCATGCGCCCCCAGGCCGGGCTGGCACATTGCAGCGTGGCATGCGCCCCCAGGCGTGTCTGTATTCACTTACAGCCAGAGGCCGCACAGTGTGACGGTCGCAACGGGTTTATATCTGTGCTCCTGGTTCTGCTCGTGTCTGTTTTACGGCGCTGCTTGGTCTGACACTTCTCCCGTGTTTCAGACATGATGCCGCTCCTGCATAACTACGTCACGGTGGACACAGACACCCTCCTGTCTGACACCAAGTACCTGGAGATGATTTACAGCATGTGTAAGAAGGTACGTGCAGGGGCTATGACCAAATCCCGTCACCGTGTGATCTGTGCCGATAGACGCCACGGCTCTGTACCCAATGTTTCATACCCCAGGGTATAAGTTAATGAAGTGGGTCAGTGAGTGCAACCCTGCTCTCTGTATAAAGCATATCACCAAGATGACTGCAGGTCTTAAAGGGCACTTCAGGGTTAAAATGTGTTGTAAACAATGGTGTTGGCCATTAAGGGGGCGAAGACACTCAGGGCAGTGTGATTTCCATTGCCTCGAGTGTCCCTTGTAATGTTAGGGTCGCGGGGAGGAGGTTTGCAGGATATCATGCTTCCACCTGGTAGAAAGGGTTAAATGCTGAGTGTTTGTTCCGCTCAGGTTCTCACCGGCGTGGCCGGAGAAGACGCGGAGTGTCACGCTGCCAAGCTGCTGGAGGTGATAATCCTGCAATGTAAAGGCCGCGGCATTGACCAGGTGAGACTTGTATTGTGGTGTGCGCGCGCGCGCGCGTGTGTAGAATCGCCGCGTACGGCTGTAGTTCCAAATGTTGTGAACACCTCTTGTCCTGTTCCAGTGTATCCCGCTGTTCGTGGAGGCGGCTTTGGAGAGATTGACCCGGGAGGTGAAGACGAGCGAGCTGCGGACGATGTGCCTGCAGGTGGCCATTGCGGCTTTATATTACAGCCCCCCCTTACTCCTGAGCACAATGGAGACCCTGCGCTTCCCCAACAACGCCGAGCCCGTCACCAGCCACTTCATCAAGCAGTGGGTTAGCGATGTGGACTGCTTCCTCGGGTAAGGCCTGCTCCTCTTGGGGTTAAGTTTTGTAGGTGCGTGTTCCTTGGGGGATGTTACCGCACGGTTTACACACCGGTCTGCTCAGTGGGTGGATTTGGTTTTTGGTGCCGGTCGTGACATGAGCTTTTTCTTCCTTTGTCGTCCGTCAAATATCTCCATTAGAGATTTGTTTCAGTTCGGCTGTTTTTGGCCAAACCCTCAGTTTTCTGTATTTTTTGTCCCGTATTTCCCGTTAAGCCGCAGGCCGTGTCCTTTTCATGAAATCCCTCCTCGCTCCGATACCGTGCTCCACGTCTGGCTGGATTCCTGGACGCTCGCCTGATGCATGTATCTTGTTCCAGGTTACACGACCGGAAGATCTGCGTCCTGGGTTTGTGTGCGCTCATCGACCTCGAGCAGAGACCCCAAGTGTTAAGTCTGATTTCTTCCCAAATCATGCCAGCTTTCCTCCTGCTGTTCAGCGGATTGAAGCGAGCGTACGCCTGCCATGCAGAGCAAGAGAACGACAGCGACGACGATGAGGACGGAGAGGATGATGAGGAAGCGGGTATGATGCTTCAGTTATTCCACTAGCTCAGTGGTCCTCAGGTCCCCCTAAGATCACATGGGGGAAACGCAGACCGAATCCTGCGATCACTGGGCAGTAAATCCTGTGCCATGCGCCTCACATCCTGCAATCCTGGCCTGTCAACGGGGTACTCGAGGTCTGGGGTTGAAATCCCTGCACTAGTTGATCAGTGTGAGGTGGTGTGCATGCCGGCTGCTAGGTCCCTGCCCTTGCGGGTGGTGGTCGGCCTGGCTTAACCCGCTGGTAAGAGATGGTTTGCTCTTTCCTGTAGAGCTGGGAAGTGATGAAGATGATATCGATGAGGAAGGTCAGGAATATCTGGAGATTTTGGCCAAACAGGCTGGCGAGGACATAGATGACGACGAGTGGGAAGAGGACGATGCTGAGGAGACGGCGCTAGAAGGATATACTACACTGATCGACGACGAAGATAATCCTATTGATGAATATCAGATATTTAAAGCTATATTTCAGAGTAAGTTCATAGCTCAGTCACTGCGTGTTGCTGTGCCGTGTTTACATCTCGTGTGTATATAGTGTTCTATAATGCGCTGTGCTGTGTTTTCATCCCGCCTGTGTGTGTGTATATATAGTGTTATATAATGCGCTGTGCTGTTTTCATCCCGCCTGTTTGTGTGTGTGTATATATAGTGTTATATAATGCGCTGTGCCGTCTTCATCTTTGTGTATATAGTGTTATATAATGCGCTGTGTTCTCATCTCGCCTGTTTGTGTGTAACGTCTTTCAGAACTTCAGGCTCGAGACCCCGTTTGGTATCAGACTCTTACGCAAGGATTAAGTGAAGAACAAGGGAAACAATTACAAGATATAGCAACGCTGGCAGACCAGAGACGGGCAGCGCATGGTACGTAACGACTGGCGGACTCTTCTCCCCCCGCGGCACGGACACGCGAGGATTAAAACCAAAAAGAAAACCATTCTAAAGGATTTGAGCTGTTTAATAAAACTACTTTTGCAACAACTATGATCTGAGCTCATTACTGTGTGAACTTACAATGCAGGGAGTTACTGAGCTCATTACTGTGCGATCTTACGATGCAGGGAGTTACTGAGCTCATTACTGTGCGAACTTACAATGCAGGGAGTTACTGAGCTCATTACTGTGCGATCTTACGATGCAGGGAGTTACTGAGCTCATTACTGTGCGAACTTACAATGCAGGGAGTTACTGAGCTCATTACTGTGCGATCTTACAATGCAGGGAGTTACTGAGCTCATTACTGTGCGATCTTACGATGCAGTGAGTTACTGAGCTCATTACTGTGCGATCTTACGAAGCAGGGAGTTACTGAGCTCATTACTGTGCGATCTTACGATGCAGGGAGTTACTGAGCTCATTACTGTGCGATCTTACGATGCAGGGAGTTACTGAGCTCATTACTGTGCGATCTTACGATGCAGGGAGTTACTGAGCTCATTACTGTGCGATCTTACGAAGCAGGGAGTTACTGAGCTCATTACTGTGCGATCTTACGAAGCAGGGAGTTACTGAGCTCATTACTGTGCGATCTTACGAAGCAGGGAGTTACTGAGCTCTTTACTGAATATATATTACACACACCATTTCCCTGTGAGGCTGCAGCCCCCTAATAAACTGCCCCCATACTGACACAATCTTTGGGAAAGCCGTGCGGAGGGACTTTGCTGCTCGTCACACTCTGAGCTAATATGTGTGTTTTTCATTTTATATACAGAATCCAAAATGATAGAAAAACACGGAGGCTACAAGTTCAACGCTCCCGTTGTGCCAAGCTCATTCAATTTTGGTGGTCCGGCTCCAGGGATGAATTGAGTGTCCTCCTCCTTTCCTGCTAACGTGTGACTGATTGTAGTGACAAGGCTTGTGTTCCTCCCGGTAGTGGTTCCAGGACCGGTTCGCGTCATTCGAAGCTCACTCACAAAGACTTTTACGGTTTTGGACACTTGGAATCAGACGGTGTGAGATCCGGATCGTGGAACTGGGGCCTGGGACGGCGAATGGAGGGTTTATAAACTTTATTATTTTTTCCTTTGACGATTTAGTAAGAGCTTCAACACCCAAGCTTCAAAACCACCGAAAAAACAGAAAAGAAACCCCCCTGAAAATTCCCCGGGGGGGGAAGAAGAGAGAAATGTCATGGAAGCAAAAAACCATTTAAATTGGGCGGCGGGACTTTATCCCATCTCGCAGCACACACGAGGGCCAACATCCCCTTCACTCCACCTAGTGTACGAGCAGATGCCACGTCTCCGGCTTGGCGGGTCCCTTCTTGTAAATCTGACCCCGGCTGAGCCATTTCCCAAACACACCGGACTCTCCGTCCCATAGAACGTCAGACACTCGTAGCACTACAGGTAAACATGGCGCTGAACAGCACTTTTCTATGGAACGTACCTGCTCGCCCTGGGTACAGATTGGCAGGCGCTTTGCCCTTTCTACGTCGACGTATGGGATGTTCCAGCGTCGCACCTGATTTAACATGAATTCGCGGTTTTTGTACCTTGGTGACTTCGCGGGGGGGGGTCGCTCTCTGATTGTGACTTGAATTTGGTTATGTAAAAAAACAAAAAGGGGTTAATATTTCATTGCTGCTACAATTGGCTACACCCTCCGTGTCCTTTCTATATATTATTTTTTTTTTTTTTCCCTTCAGCGCTTAATGTTAAATTTGGATCCAAAAAGCGTTAATGTTGGGCGCCGGGATAAACGCGTACCCGAAGCATGTACAATTGGACCTGAAGCTCTACTCTGAAAGAGTTTGAAGTGTGTGGATGAAACATCTATATATGCAATCTATTAAAAATGAGAATTCGGCTGACGTATCCCGCGGCTGCCATCTTTTATTTAGAGCGTTAGAAAGGAAAACGCGTCGGGTCCCTGTGATGCTCAAAGACTCAGCACCATACTATTAGTTGTAAAGGAGTCGGCGAGTAGAACATGAGGATGGGGCTACATGGAACATGCCGTTAATAGGTTACGGAGTATCTGTTTGGTCCTTTGTGCCTCCTGTAGAGGGGAGGGGTTGGTGCAGGGGGAAGGAGGAGCCAGGCCGCTCTGGCCTCAGATTAAAGATGGCGCCGGTAACATGTTCTGTGTCTTTCTTCTTCTTACAGAAATTTTAAAATTAAAGCAAAACCTGAGCTTTAGCAGCAGCAGCAGGGGGGATGCAAGAATAGCAGAAAAACACGTGTGTGGGGGTGGGATAAAGCAAATATTCGCCCCAGAGTCTTTCTTTATTAAAATCCTTCATTAGCAGGAAAAAACAGAATTTTCCCTGCCCGCTCTCAGGCCGGTAGCACTATATAGATCATAGCTGTCAAACATCTCCCTGTTTCTGAACTACACCTCCCATGATGCCGTCAACTATTGCATTCAAAGAATTCTGGGAATCGTAGGCATCAACATCTGGAGGGTGGTGAGTTGGACAGCTCTGACATAGAGGGTCATATACTCCCTTCCCATTGTATATTTACAGGGTTAAATAAGACGCCCTTTCCACTTCAAAGTCAATGGTTTGGGGTGATTTGATTATTCCGCTTGTAATCCTAGGCGTCCCGTGTGCTTGAATTTGCAGCCGGCGTAAGTTGGTTGCTTTGGCTAAACTTAGAGGGAGTGGTAGAAACTGCAATCGATGCCCTGTAATGAGGAGCCGGTCCTGCTGCACGGACTCCCTCACCGGTGTGTTATAACGTCCTCAAACCACACAGGAGCTGGTCCAGGGCCCACACGCTCTCGCGCTGACCCGCTTGCACATTCGATGGGCTTATTTGTCCGGTGTTCATCATGTTATGTACTTTGATGGGTTTTAGCTGTAAAGGCCGTGCAGGGAGTTAACTCTGAGGCGTCTCAAGGTGAAGCTTTTCTGTATGAAACGCAGCCCAGCAGGTTTAATTATTTTTCAGTTGGTTTTCATAAACTAGTTTTGGGGGGAAAAAATTGCAAAATTAGTGCATTTTATCAAATTAATAATTTGTGGTTTATGTATTCTTTAAATTGAGACCCAGCTGTGTATCTCGCAGGCGTCTGATTCGCCGGCTCACCGGGATTAAACGTTTACATTTCCAAATTTTCCTACCATATTATCGGGAACTGAGGGAAGACACCATTCCAACTGTTGGATCAATCTTGTAGGACGGCATCCATTGGCATCTGGCTTTGGCCAAAGCCAGTTGTCAGCTGAAGAAGGCAGGTAGGTGGGTGCTGAGGCGAACAGGTCCAGATGGAGGGGTGTTGACAGCTTGGAAAAATGGATGAGAGCAATGTGCCCCCCGTGCAGCTGCGGGGAGAGAGCAATGTGCCCCCCGTGCAGCTGCGGGGAGAGACCAATGTGCCCCCCCCCCGTGCAGCTGCGGGGAGAGAGCAATGTGCCTCCCTGTGCAGCTGCGGGGAGAGAGCAATGTGCCCCCCCGTGCAGCTGCGGGGAGAGAGCAATGTGCCTCCCTGTGCAGCTGCGGGGAGAGAGCAATGTGCCCCCCCGTGCAGCTGCGGGGAGAGAGCAATGTGCCCCCCCCCCCGTGCAGCTGCGGGGAGAGAGCAATGTGCCCCCCCCCGTGCAGCTGCGGGGAGAGCGCAATGTGCCCCCATGCAGCTGCAGGGAGAGAGCAGGGCCAGCAAGCGCGGCAAAAATTAAAGCATGCACTGAATACCTGAACATCAGAGGGGCCCCAGAGGAGTGGGACGCCCCAGGTACTGATTCCCGTGGTGTTAAGCCAGGCAAATCCGTCTTGGAGCAGAAAGCATGTGCAATACACACGCACAACTAAGAGATAAACATAAAGCTACACAAGAAGAACAGTGAATACTGTGAGGAGCAGCAAGAAAGAGGATTTACTGCTCCGTGCACAACCTTTTATGGAGAGGCTGAAGGGGGGTGGCTATGGAGTGGGGTCATTCCTACGTTGGGGATGGGTTGATAGGTTTTATATGTTTAACTCTTGCTGCTGCGAGACATAATAAAAGGAGAGAGACAGAGTCTTTATTAAAATACACGTTTTCCAAGATATTATGGAGTCATTCCATGTCAAATTAACCAGCACATAATCCCTTTACGTCGTGGATTTGGTAAGTTTTTGGTACATTTGTACCCTACCATGAGATGTTTGAAAATAATGTTTTTTGTCCACTCATTTTTGAAATACTGAGCTTTCAAAATTGCCTAAAAATACTAAAATTCACTCTTCGCCATTACTTCAAATGTAATTTATGAGATCCACGCGATGGTTACAGACATGGGACGCGTGTCGGGTTAAAGCTTATCAATAAGGATTTCATTTGATATAAAACATGACACAATTGTAAAAATTTTACTTCTTTTTTTGGAAAAAGTTTTTTTTCCAAGTTTTCAAAAAGATACTTAAGAGGTTTATGTGTTGTAGCCGGTCTGCCCAAATATGCTGGTATCTAAGGCTAGGGTCAGACAAACGCATTTTTCACGTCTACCGTCAAAAAGTGCGTTGATGCGTCCGAACGCATTTTTTCATGGAAGACGCAATAGCGGTCATACGATGCGCAATGTCGGCTGTATTTTTTGAAGGAGCTATGAAAAACAAATGAACGGGATGTTGGCCAGACATGTGCAGCGTCTGACGTCTCCTAATCACGCACACACGCCGCTATGCCGACGCAGCGCACTCTGCGCGTCAGTATTAGCGGTTCCACGTTCGATAAAAATACGTTCGTTTGATGCTTGCGTTGCACGGCCGAACTTTCGTGCGGCCGTACTTCGTGTATTGGCCATCATTTGCTGCTACTACGGCCGTAATAAAATGCGGCTCAACGCACGTTCGCACTGCGTTCGTCTGACCCCAGCCTGAATGGTATCCGACAAAAATGGTTTAATTTTCCTATTACATGACGGAAAGTTAGAATTTTAATAAACATTCGGAGGCGAGTATTTGCTTTTCAATCTTGCTTTAATAACAAATAGCAGTACAGAAAAGCTTTGAAAATATTGAAAAAACTTTTTAAACAGAAGAAAAAGAAGGACCAATCCCAGCAGGGATAGCCCCTCTTACAGTCCACCAATCACAGTGTCCCCAAGTCCATAACGGTCATGTCCTGCGGAAGCTCCTCCTCTTTCTTGGTTAGTTGAACAGATTCCAAACATACGAAACGAAGAGTAAAAGCTGGAATATAATCCAAATGGACACGGCCGAAGCGAGGAAGGAAACGCTGGATGAGGAACACAGATGATCAGAGTATAATGGTAATTACCAACAAAAAATTTTTAGTGTGCAAACATTGTAACCAGTATTTATGGATAACTTAAATATAGTCATGCGCATAGATCATTAAGGAAAAACTCAACTTTCACATTGTGTGAGCCTAAGAGTAGATAATTTTTTTTTTTTTTTTTTATATAGTACGAACATCCCAAACTATCATAATTTATTGGGTGGGTTGAGGTGGGAAATACTCGCCTCCGAATGTTTATTAAAATTCTAACTTTCCGTCATGTAATAGGAAAATTAAACAATTTTAATACAACATATCGGAGGCTCGTATTTGCAAATTCAAAGCCCATCTAACAGAGGCGCAGTCCAATGAGGCGTTGGTCGGAAATAGAAGGTACGTAGTGTAGATTCCCTAGACCAATCAGCCGCTCGCATAAGGTCTTCCAATTTACAACCAGAATTCAATGCCGAGGTAGCCATAGCACTACGGACTGAATGGGCCCCAAAGACCGAGACATCTATCCCTATTAACTCCATCAACCACCGTAACCAACGAGACAGGGTGGTGGAAGATACTGGACGGTGCGGTGCCATATAAGATAAAAAGAGAGGAGATACTCCCGGGGAACGAAAAGGTAAAGTGCGTTGTTCATAAATTTGTAGGCATGTAACGTGACATAGAGCTAAATGTTCCGGAAAACATGGATAAAATACAGAAGAAATTAACGTCTTTGTACGGCGAGTAATATCAAAACGGACTCCTTCTGGAGTAAACGAACGAGAAGGGTAATCTAAAGCCCTGACATCACCTACTCTTTTACAGGAAAAAAGACAAAACCATCAACAATTTAGCAGATAATTGTGGTAAATCCAAATCAGAATTAGTTGGCCAATTGGAAAGAAAGCGTAACACCAGCGAAACATCCCAAGTGGAATCATACCTAGGTACTGGAGGACGTGCAAAACGGACCGCTCTCAACAATCTACAAACTAAGGGATGACGACCCAAAGGAGTCCCCTGAATGGTTTCATGACCAGCCGAAATAGCCGAACGTAAGGTATTTACAGTTCTATACTTCAAACCAGCATCAAATGACTCAGTAAGGAAATCCAATACTCTGTTTACAGATGCCGAAACGGGATCGATATCCCTGCCCATACACCAGTCAGACCATTTACGCCATGCGGAACTATACGCTGTCCGGGTACCCGGAGCCCATGCCTGTTGGAGTAAGGTGTTAGTACGGAACGAAATTCCCTCGACAAATCCAGGTCCCCGGAAACCAACCAGGCAGTCAACGGACATTGTTCGGATATGAGCGGGTGTGGAATCCCGTCTGGATCGAGGATTAGGTCCTGGGAGAACGGTAGAAGCCGAGGGAGATCTATGGACAATTCTAACAATATTGGAAACCAGTGTTGTCCCCGCCACAGAGGGGTGACGATCACCAACGTTGCTGATTGCGTTCGAATCTGCGCAAGGGTCCTCGCGATCATTGCAAACGGTGGGAATGCAAAGTGTCGTGCCGTGGACCAGTCCTGGAGGAACGCATCTGTCCCCAAAGCTTCTGGGTCCGGTTTCCAACTGAAGAACTTTGGTAGTTGATAATTCAGACGTGAGGCAAACAGGTCCAATTCCAGTGGACCCCAGAGATCGAAGAGACTCTTGAAGACGGAGGGCAGCAATCTCCAGTCTCCTGAATCGGTTGTGTTGCGAGAGTTCCAATCCGCTATTGTGTTGTCTAGACCCGGAAGGAACTGAGCTATCACTGTGATTCTTCGTTGAAAGCAGAATGTCCAAAATTCTGTTGCCATTTGAGTGAGTTTCGGGGACCGTGGACCCCCCAAGGAATTGATATTGCGAACTGCTGGAAAATTGTCCATCTTCAGTAAGATCGCGCCTCCCTGGTGATTTCGCGCAAAACATTTTATTGCGAATAGACCTGCTAGGAGTTCCAGACAATTGATGTGTAAAAACATTTCTGTCGTGGACCAACGACCCCCGGTCTCCAGAGGACCGCATCTTGCTCCCCAACCGGTTCTGCAAGCATCCGACTCGATCGTGAGAGATGGAGGTGGAGGGGAAATTTCCTTGCCATTCCAGAATTGGAGGTTCTCGGTCCACCAAATCAGATCCAGACGAGCTTCCTCCGTTAGACGAACGTGATCCGAGTATGCCAAACCCTCCCGAAGGAAATGGGCCTTCAGGCGTTGGAGGGCCCGATAATGAAGCGGTGCTGGAGGTATTGCCAGGTGAGCAGCAGCCAACAACCCGATGACCCTGGCTAGCTCCCGTAGTGACACTTCTGGTTTGCGAAGTAACATTTGCGTCTCCTTCGATATTGTCGATACCTTTTGAGGTGGGAGACTGAGGCTCCAAGATCTGGGATCTAATAGGAGACCTAAAAACTCCAGACAAGGAGTTGGTTTCAATATTGATTTGTCGGTGTTTATCAGAAACCCCAACTCTTGTAACAAAGTCACTGTCCAATTCAGATGTGTTTGCAGCTGCGTCTCCCTGGAGGACATTAAGAGGATGTCGTCTAGATATACTATGAGTCGGACTCCCTTTGCGCGCAGAGTTGTCGCCACCGGCTTCATGATTTTTGTAAAGCACCAAGGTGCGGATGAGAGCCCGAACGGCAGACTGGAGAAACGCCACCGAGTGCCTCGCCAACGGAACTGTAGGTAATTTCTGCAATCTTGTGCCACGGACACTGACAGATACGCATCTTGCAGATCGATCTTTGCCAGCCAATCTCCTGGGAGGAGTATGTCCTGCAAATTCTGTAGCCCCTCCATCTTGAAATGGCGATATACTACATGGGAGTTTAAATCTTTTCAGTTTATCACTGGGCGCATTCCCCCCTTTTTTGGGAACCAAAAATATATTGCTCACGAAGCCTGGTGAGTCTTTGGGAACTCTCTCCACTGCCTGTTTGGCAACGAGATCCAAGATCTCTTGATCTATCAGATGAGATCCCTCTTGAGATAGATGGAGAGGAGTTGGGAAGCGCACTTGGCAAGGTATGGAGGTGAATTCTATCTGAAAACCCTTTACCGTAGCCAGTACCCATGGGTCTGAAGTTATAAGTCGCCAGCGATCTATAAGATGCGCAATGCGACCCCCCACTGTACCCCCAGATCTCGTGAGGATCAAAGGATTGAATACCTGCTCGGCGGCGTCCAGAGAATGTGTCTCGGGAACCTCTGAAGCCTCTACCGCGCCAGCCACGGGTGCGTGAAGGAAAGAAGGCTCCTGAATAGGAGGTGTCTTGTTGTGGGGCAACTTGGGGGATTGCTTGGGGGGGCTGATATGGTCTTGGTGTGAACCCTGCTCGGCCGGTAGCACGCCCCCTGACCCTACCGGCCCTGCCAAAAACCCGTCCTTTAAATACTCGTTTGAGTGAATTAGAAACTTTATCCAGGGATGTAAAGGTGTTGGCATATTTTCCCATGTCCTTAATGTAATTGTCCCCAAATACTAGCCCCTGGGCTGCACTACCCAAATCTGAGTCTGCTAACCCTGTTAAGGTATTATCAACTTTTAGCAGGATCGTGCGCCTCCTTTCCGAGGATATGGCATTATTTGTGTTAGCAATAAAACATAAAGTGCGCTGCACATAATTACGGACCAACAAGGGGTCTAAAGTGTCGCCTGCCAGTTTAGCGTCCTCAGCGACGTCGAACAATTTAACTAATGGACCTACTGAATCCAACAGCTTGTCCTGACACATTCGGAAGGAATGGTCAATACCAGACTTAGCGGACCACCCATGTTGGGCGACATATTTTTGAAAGGATTTATCCACTATAGGGGTGAGACACACTTTACCCGCAGTAACGGGTCGTGGACATTCTTGGCGCATTTTAATGCGCGTCTCCTTGTCTAAAGGAAAACGCAATCTTGCATCAAGCCACTGCTCTACATAGGGTTTTGGTGACCAGGCAGAGGAGCGTGGATTAGACAAATCCTCAGGGTAAAATAAGGGGTCACCCTGCGGGTCATAAATAACGGCTTCAGAGCCAGGAGGATAATCAATAGACTCGTCTGGGGGGGCATATAGCACCACATCATCCCCAGTAATGACATCGGGGTCGTTATATGAGGCCTCCATCTCCTCACTATCCACCTCCTTTGGAGGGGACCTTTCTGCCCGCTTTTGCCTCTTGGGGGCATAAGGTGCCAGCGCCCGGGAGTCCGGGGCCCTTTTGACACCAGAGGCTTTATCAGTGCCGGGCAGTGACAGAGGTATAGGGTTGTCAGCCTCTCCAGTCAGGTGCCTTGTTTTACAGGCAGCCTTTTTACACACCACGGGGGGTGGTACAGAAACCGTAGGTTCAGGGGCAGCGGTGGGAATAGCAATTGAGGGTGTAATTTGCACCGGGGCTGATTGCAGGGCTTGAACTGCCGCTAAAACCTCTTGTAAGGATTTATGAAAAGTCTGTGACAAGTTTGCCACCTCAGACTTAACTGTAGATAAAAACCTACAGGCCCATGTTTTATCTAGAGGGGCTTCATTAGGGATACTTTCCACTGGGTTCCCCACAGAATTCGAGGCAGAAAAGTCCTCATGCCCTGAACTGGCGTCTGACTCTGAGCCTGCAGGAGAAGGAGAGCGGCCACGCTGTTTTGTTTGAGGCATCTCCACAGTAACCAGACGCGGCAACTGCAGTACCTAAAATGGCCACTGGGTGAGAAAATGGAGCGAAGCGCGCGCGCACCTCCCAGCGCGAGCCGGGTGAAGCTAATGCCGGCAAACTCACTCTGCGATACAGCAGGCGCTTAGAAACGCAGAAAAACCTCATAAAAGGTGGCGAAAATGACAACAGCGGCCGTCCCCGGTTATATAAAGACGGGAAAACGGGTCCGCAGTGTCATTTTAGAAAGAGCATAAAAAACGTTACTTATCTGCACTGCGTAGCAGCAAGAAAGAGGAGGAGCTTCCGCAGGACATGACCGTTATGGACTTGGGGACATTGTGATTGGTAGACTGTAAGAGGGGCTATCCCTGCTGGGATTGGTCCTTCTTTTTCTTCTGTTTAAAAAGTTTTTTCAATATTTTCAAAGCTTTTCTGTGCTGCTATTTGTTATTAAAGCAAGATTGAAAAGCAAATACTCGCCTCCGATATGTTGTATTAAAATTCAATGATCCTGTTGGCAGCGACAGGGAATTAAATTGACTTTGCTCCAAAAATTTACAAAAAATGTCTATACCTAATGATCAAGAAGCTCTTTTCTCTTGGCGAGCATGTGGTATGCGTGCGTCGTCTCCTATGGGATGCGTGCATCATCTCCTGTGGGATGCGTGCGCCGTCCCCTGTGGGGTGCGTGTGTCGTCTCCTGCAGGATCAGCTGGTACGTTCTCCCTGTAACTTTATATCAAGGCAGGAGGCTTCATATTTTGCATTCTCTTTTCTTTACCTAGCAACAGGGTAGACCAAAAAATAGCATGACACTAAGCGATCATCAAGTCCCTCCCACGGCCTCTTTTCTTTGCTGCTGACCTCCAGGTGAGTCGTTTACCAACTCAGCTCCTGCTTGTCAGACTCTATTCCTGACACAAAGATTTGCAACAGGGTTGACGTTCCTGGAGGGATCAGCCAAATGACAAATGATTTAAGGTAAACTAAAAAAATGGTCGGAGCTGTGGCAATTGAGTTTTAATGTGGATAAGTGCAAGATAATGCACCTGGGACGTAAAAACCCAAGGGCTGAATATAGAATATTTGATACATCTGAGGGTTGGGATTTAGGGGGTTATTATTGCAGAGGATCTAGTAGTCTAGATCTAAGTAGTCAATGTAATAGAGCAGCAGGAAATGCTGGCAAAATGCTTGGTTGTGTAGGGAGATCCTGTATTAGCAGTAGGAAAAGGGAAGTGCTCATGCCACTGTACAGAGCACTGGTGAGACCTCACTTGGAGTACTGTGTGCAGTACTGGAGACCGTATCTCCAGAAGGATATAGACATCTTAGAGAGAGTTCAGAGAAGGGCTACTAAAATGGTGTACGGCTTGAAGGAGAAAAGTTACCAGGAAAGGCTTAAATGATCTTAACATGTACAGCTTGGAAAAAAGACGAGACAGAGGAGATATGATAGAAACATTTAAATACGTAAAGGGAATCCACAAGGTAGAGGAAGGGAGTATATTTAAAAGGAAACAAAGTAGCAAAACAAGAGGACATAGTCTTAGATTAGAGGGGCAAAGGTTTAAAAGTAACATCAGGAAGCATTATTTTACTGAGAGGGTGGTGGATACATGGAACAGTCTTCCAGTAGAAGTGGTAGAGGCCAAAACAGTAATTGAATTTAAGCAAGCATGGGATAGGCATAAAGCTATCCTAAACAAAAGATAAATCCAAGTAAAGTATCCATGTAATTGGGCAACTAGATGGGCCGAGAGGTTCTTATCTGCCAACATTTTTCTATGTAATTTCATGGTTTTTCCATGTCTATTTACTTTTTGACTGATTGTCCTTTTAGTTTAAGCACCCCTGTTGTGTGGGCACTCTCTCCCGCCGGCAGTTAGCGCTTGCCTCCTTATTGGCTGTCCCTCGATGGTCTGAGGTGTTTTTACCTCTGACCCTCGAGGAACTTCTGTGTTATGGCTTTCATTTCTCAGTGAAAAGCATTTCCACTGCTTTCCCCGCTTCGTGCCGTTTTCCCACACCGCGGGCCGCCGCCGCACTGCGCATGCGCGGTCTCGATGGCCATTTTCCTCAGTCTCGCGATTGCCGCCATCTCGGGAGTCACACGCACCTTCGTGCTCCGGCGCGTTTTTACAGTAGGATGCTCGCAGCTCTCCCTTAACGGCTCCCTAAAAGCTCAAACTGTGCATCCCAACAGCTAAAATACCACTATAGGACCTGGGTGATCCCCGCGGTCTCCACCTCCGGGTGAACCCTGTAATTTCAGATGACCCCTGAATCACAAAATCAGCCTCTGCACGAGTCTCTACTTGTGACACTGCCTCCTTTTCGGATGACCCCTGTTTATTGCTCCCCTGGGTGACCCGCATTTTAAATAATGGATACCCCCCAGCTCCCTACTAGCCCAGAAGAACTAAGGGCATGGCTCCTCTCCGCCTTAAGTGATACCATGCAAGGGTCTCGAACAAGGTCTACGAGCTGCTCAGGACAAACTGTTAGACGTTTCGGGCCCACTCTCCCTTCTCTTTGTCATTGCCGATGAGGCGCTGACCAATGACACAATGCTAGGCGCTCTGCCTCTTGGGCAATGCCAATGTGGCCATCTCGTCTCAACGACGTAAAGCGGCCCTGTTTCGCTTAGATGCAAAATTAATTTATATGAGCACTAAAGAGCTGGGCCCGGAGGCCAAGGGTTTGCTATTTGGAGCCCCTTTCCTCAAAGAGCTGAACCGCAAAGCAAACATTTATACGAACCTGCAGAAGGTCCAGACAAACATGAAACGGGTGTTTCAACCACAAACCGTTTTTCCTCCAGGGCTGGCGCACCAAGATGTCGGGTCACCAGCCGCTACAATAACTCCTACAGACCTCGCCTCGCCCCCAACCAGAGCACAGGTGTGCAATACCGGCCCAGCCCAATCCTGGCCCGCGGAGTCCCCGTCGGTCGCGGCTTTACCAGACCCAGACGTCGCTACTCAGCTGGTGAGTACCCCTGCGCTTCCGCTTCCACACATTTTGGTCGCGGGTCAATTGCGCTATTTCCTTCCCAAATGGCGCGAGCTCACGTCCGACTCATGGGTTCTGCAAACCGTATCCGTTTAATAGATTTTTTCCCAGGACCCTCGCCAGCCTGCATCCCCGCACCCAGGTCATTACAGTTCGCAAGAAAAGTTGTTAGACGAGGAACTTCGTTCCCTGCAGTCAAAGGGCACCATCCAACCAGCACGGGGACCCCCCTGCTTCGTGAGCACGGTTTTCTAGTGCACAAAAAAGTCAGGGGATCTATGCCGTTATCAATTTAAAAGCCCTGAATATATTCGTCACATAACGTTACTTCAAAATAGAGGACATCCACCTCCTCCGGGATCTGCTCCGGGACGGAGACTGGTTTACTCGACTGGACCTCACGGTCCCCATCCATCTGTTCGCCTCTCGCCTAAACCACCAGACCCCGACATATTTCAGTTGGCTTCCGGATCCCCAGGCATCGGGAGTGGATGCCATCCTCCAAACCTGGCCGCACTCGAAGGGCTTATGCGTTTCCCCCTTTCCCAAATGATCATGCACACGCTTCAGGAAGTACGCAGTAGGGCGATACGGCTCCTACTCCTCACACCTCTATGGCAGTCTCAGCCCTGGTTCCCCTTGGCTCTGGAGCTCTCCTACCGGAATACACTTCTGCTGCCGTCCTTCCCGTCAATCCTCCTGGACCCTCAGGGTCATCCGCACACACTGGTGCTGGAGGGGAATCTCCCGCTTGTGGCATGGATGATCTCTGGGGGACCTCTCCGACTGCCTGGCCTATCAGAAGCGGCTCGTACCCTGCTATGGGAATCCTGGGCTCCGGCCACACGAAAGTGCTACCGCTACGCCTGGGGAGTTTGGTGTGGCTGGTGTCTCCAACAACAGGCTGATCCCACTACAGTCCCTCCCACTGATTCTAAATTTCCTGGCTAGCCTTTCCTCTGACGGCAAATCATACCGTACCATTAACTTGTTCCGGTCTGCCATTTCGGCCGCTCATGCTCCCCTGTGCGGTGTACCTGTGGGTAGGAACCCCTCGGTGTGCCGCCTCAGGTGCATTCGACTCGCTCGCTCGCCGGCCCCTAAATATAAACACTTTTGGTCCAAGCAAGTCAGAGGCCGGGCTGATCTTGGCAAGGGGGTATCGGGAGAGTCAGGACAGGCGGAAGAGAATGGTTCCGTCACATTGGCTGGCAGCGGTGCGGATAGAGGCTCTCCAACACCAAGACACCCCGAGATGGCCAACTATGCAGCCTGCAAGCAGGACACCCTGAAGGACCTGCTGAAGAGCCGTGGATGGAACGGATACTAAAGTAAGGGTCAAAAGGCACAAGTGTGACGCAACCAGGAGCGAGATGGAAACGCTCCAGGAGGTAAAAAGACGCCTCAAGCAATATGGTCCAAACCCTAGCATGGACCTGTTCCAGGGCGTTTGGAATGAGGTCTGTTTATTGCAGAAAGGGGAAGCTGTGCGGGAAGATTTTAACCCTCTGCATGTGGAATACAATAAATACAAGGTCCCAGGCTGGATTGAGCCAGGGGACATTCATAGCCAGGAGGAGAACTGGCTGGCCACAAAACCACACACCCAGAGGGTGCCTACAGACTTGGATTGGCAGAGACCATGGATTTTGGAAGCATCGGCTTCTGCCAACGCCAAGACCCAAACAAAATATGCCTCTGCACCAAATGGGACCATCCCCCCACCCTCAAGTAAGGCTAAAAAGAAGCGGAGGGGTGAACGGGTGAAAGAAATGGAGGTGGTGCTGGAGAGCGAATGCAAATGATGTGACCCGCTTCGAAGGGAGGTAGAGACCTTGAAAGGGCAACTAGACTGCCACCCAGGGCGAGAAAGAGACTGGCCTGCGATTGCACCGGCTACAAGATCAACTGCAAGATGGCCAGAGAGAGCTGGACGAGGTGAGACTATCCAGAGTTGATGCAGAGGTGAATGTACAGCGCCTGGAGATGGAGACGACTGGCTTGCGGGATTTACTTACACCTGCGGAGCGAGTCAAGGATAATGTTGCTCGAGAGCGAGAGGAGGCCATGGCCATTGGAGTTTTAAAAGTCCAGGCAGCCATGGGGGAAAAGTGTGTCCTGGAATCCCAGATTATGGAGCTGACGGAGAAGCTGAAAGACGAGTAAAGTAACGCTGAGCGAGTAGGCGAGAATCTTAAGGCCAGACTGCTGATTGAGCAACTGAGAGCAGACGGAGAGGCAGAGCAAAGCAAGGCCCAGCTACTAGAGAAGTCATGTCAACAGCTGGAGGGTCAGCGCCGAGAACTAAAAGCTGAACACCCGGCTTCTATCACTGCCTGGGAAGCAAGATGTCAAGAGCTTCAGGAGCAGTGTGAGGCAGAGACCGAGCAACGCCATGGTATAGGTGAGCAGTTGAGACACTCTGAAAGCAGGCTGTACACTGCACAGCAACAGCTGGAAAATGAGAGGCCCCAGACAGTATTACACCATCAGGTACAGGCCGAGCTGCAAGCTTCAGTTATTGAACTGAAAGCAAAGACTTTACAGCTAGAAGTACAGCTGAATGCCAAGATTAAAAAACAGCAGGCTGTCAGCGAAGAGGCTGCAGTCCTTCCCACTGCGCAAGGGAGATGTATTTCAGGTAGCCCGAATCGCCGACTTGAGGGGACAACGATTATGGAGCCTCTGGACCTATTTTTGTACGGTGAGAAACCTGTGGTGCTCCCAGTGGATTTGGGAGAAATTCTAAGGATAGATGCTGTGCTGGCATCAGAGTGTGCCTTGTCCCCAACGAAGATGGAGACCCCCAGCACTCCACCCCTATGACCCAAGGTGCTACCAGAGAGGGAACCTCTTCTTACCTGCCCAGAAGACCAGCAGAATCGGTGAGTGACTACCAAGTTCCTGGTCCCAGGAATAATTGCGCCCTATTGGGATTGTGGGGATTGCCGTGGGCCGGGCCCCTGCTAAATGTTCGGATGGGGGGGCATCACCCGAAGGAGAGACTGGGACTGCTGACTGTGTCTTGGTCCTGGGTCTGCAGAGGTGCCCTGGAGACAGAAAGATGTTGGGGGGAATTCCAGTGTGCCCGCTAGAAAACGTTTTGTCTGTGGTGGCCTGTTGCCTGGCAGACACTACTGTGGGGAGTCCTTGGGAGCAATGGACAAGAGGGTTGGCTTGCCTCTTACCCCGGGACTATGGACCCACACCCAGGCATACCCTGTGGCGACCGTCAAACCCCGCTGACTTTGCTTATGTGCCCGCAACCTGGAACTTTGAAGATGGCGCAGAAAAGGGACAATGTGCGATGTCTCGTCAGCGGCAAGCGATCCGTTTGGGATCTAAGCTTGCCCTGCCGTTCTGGAAGGGGGGACATGTCATGGAACTGACGTAGCGCTCCACGCTTCAAACTCCAAGAGACTTTATGTTCAATTATAGCGTGTGATTTCAAATATATTTTACATTGTTTGGTTTTAGTTTAAATTAGTTTAGTGTAAATTGCGTAGCTTTAGTTTTAAATATACTTATATTTCTGTAGGTAAATGTGTTTTGTGTAGCCAGTAACCAAGCTTGAGTAGTGTGTGATTTATGCAAAATAACTTTTCCCCTTATCTGGCTGTAGGTTTGATTCACAAAAGTCTGGGATAGTGTTGGTCTTTAATCTGATGTGTTAGAACAATAGATTATGTAAATGTTGTGTGAGCTAAAGGCTAAAGAATGTTTATTGTAAACATTCTCACATAATGTAATTAGAGACTTTAGGTACATGTTCATCATTTGGAATTTAAATTATAACTGAAGAGGACCTGAAGGAAACCTGCAGTGGTCTTGGAACCAACCAATCAGAACTGTTGGGATGGGTGGGAAGTTTGAATGTGCATTGCTGTATTTTGAAAAATATCCGGTGAAATCTTCCATAAAGAGAAAAATCCTGTTGGAACATACAGCTCGCCTGGTGTCTCCTTCAACTACGCTACACTACACTCAACCTCAAAAAGGCACAGAGCGGCCTTCTGGAAATGCAAAGAGGCTCCAAGGCAGAGGTTCAGATCAAGCAGATCTGGAGCTGCAGATCAGGCTGCTCGAGGCACTGAGCTCCAAGCAAATCAGAGGCCGGGCTGATCTTGGCAAGGGGGTATCTGGAGAGTCAGGACAGGCGGAAGAGAACGGTTCCGTCACATTGTGTGTGTGTGTGTCAGTCAGACCGCGTGTGTGTGTCAGTCAGACCGCGTGTGTGTGTCAGTCAGACCGCGTGTGTGTGTCAGTCAGACCGCGTGTGTGTGTCAGTCAGACCGCGTGTGTGTGTCAGTCAGACCGCGTGTGTGTGTCAGTCAGACCGCGTGTGTGTGTCAGTCAGACCGCGTGTGTTGTCAGTCAGACCGCGTGTGTGTGTGTGCGTGTGTCAGTCAGACCGCGTGTGTGTGGTGTGCGTGTGTCAGTCAGACCGCGTGTGTGTGTGTGCGTGTGTCAGTCAGACCGCGTGTGTGTGTCAGTCAGACCGCGTGTGTGTGTCAGTCAGACCGCGTGTGTGTGTCAGTCAGACCGCGTGTGTGTGTCAGTCAGACCGCGTGTGTGTGTGTGCGTGTGTCAGTCAGACCGCGTGTGTGTGTGTGCGTGTGTCAGTCAGACCGCGTGTGTGTGTGTGCGTGTGTCAGTCAGACCGCGTGTGTGTGTGTGCGTGTGTCAGTCAGACCGCGTGTGTGTGTGCGTGGTGTGTGTCAGTCAGACCGCGTGTGTGTGTCAGTCAGACCGCGTGTGTGTGTGTGCGTGTGTCCAGTCAGACCGCGCGCGTCGTGCGTGCGTCAGTCAGACGCGCGCGCGCAGCGTGCGTGCGTCAGTCAGACCGCGCGCGCGGCGACGTGTGTCACTTCGGGTGCGTGCGTCAGTCAGACCGCGCGCGTGCGCTGTGCGTCAGTCAGACCGCGCGCGTGCGCTGGTCAGTCAGACCGCGCGCGTGCGTCAGTCAGGACCGTGCGCGCGTGCGCGTCAGTTCAGACCCGCGCGCGTGCGTCAGTCAGACCGCGCGCGTGTGCGTCAGTCAGACCGCTGCGTCGTGCGTCAGTCAGACCGCGCGCGTGCGTCAGTCCAGACCGCAGCCGCGCGTGCGTCAGTCAGACCGCGCGCGTGCCGTAGCGTCAGTCCAGACGCGCGCGCGCGCGGTTGCGTGCAGTCAGAACCGCGCGCGCAGGAGCGTGCGTCAGTCAGACCGCGCGCGCGGCGGTGCGTCAGTCAGACCGCGCGCGCGCGTGCGTTCAGTCAGTCAGACCGCGCGCGTGCGTCAGTGCAGACCGCGCGCTGCGCGTGCGTCCAGTCAGACCGCAGCGCGCGCGTGGCGTCAGTCAGACCGCCGCGGCGGTGCGTCAGTCAAAGACCCGCGCGCTGCGCGTGGGTCAGTCAGACCGGCAGCGTGGGGTCAGTCAGACCGCGCGCCCGCGTGTGTGCGTCAGTCAGAACCGCGCGTGTGTGTGTGTGTCAGTCAGACCGCGCGTGCGTGTGTGTGTCAGTCAGACCGCGCGTGTGTGTGTGTCAGTCAGACCGCGTGTGTGTGTGTGTCAGTCAGACCGCGTGTGTGTGTGTGTCAGTCAGACCGCGTGTGTGTGTGTGTGTCAGTCAGACCGCGTGTGTGTGTGTGTCAGTCAGACCGCGTGTGTGTGTGTGTCAGTCAGACCGCGTGTGTGTGTGTGTCAGTCAGACAGCGTGTGTGTGTGTGTGTCAGTCAGACCGCGTGTGTGTGTGTGTCAGTCAGACGCGTGTGTGTGTGTGTCAGTCAGACCGCGTGTGTGTGTGTGTGTCAGTCAGACCGCGTGTGTGTGTGTGTGTCAGTCAGACCGCGCGCGCGTGTGTGGGTCAGTCAGACCGCGCGCGCGCGCGCGTGTGGGTCAGTCAGACCGCGCGCGTGTGGGTCAGTCAGACCGCGCGCGCCGCGCGGTGGGTCAGTCAGACCGCGCGCGCGCGCGTGTGGGTCAGTCAGACCGCGCGCGCGCGCGTGTGGGTCAGTCAGACCGCGCGCGCGCGCGCTGTTGTGGTCAGTCAGACCGCGCGCCGCGCGCGTGTGGGTCAGTCAGACCGCGCGCGCCGCGCGTGTGGGTCAGTCAGACCGCGCCGCGCGCGTGTGGGTCAGTCAGACCGGCGCGCGCGCGCGTGTGGGTCAGTCAGACCGCGCGCGCGCGCGTGTGGGTCAGTCAGACCGCGCGCGCGTGTGGGTCAGTCAGACCGCGCGCGCGCGCGTGTGGGTCAGTCAGACCCGCGCGCGGCGCGCGCGTGTGGGTCAGTCAGACCGCGCGCAGCGCGCGTGTGTGGGTCTCAGTCAGACCGCGCGCGCGCGCGTGTGGGTCAGTCAGACCGCCGCGCGCGCGTGTGGGTCAGTCAGACCGCGCGCGCGCGCGTGTGGGTCAGTCAGACCGCGCGCGCGCGTTGCGTGTGGGTCAGTCAGACCGCGCGCGGCGCGCGTGTGGGTCAGTCAGACCGCGCGCGCGCGTGTGGGTCAGTCAGACCGCGCGCGCGCGCGCGTGTGGGTCAGTCACTGTGTGTGTGTGTGTGTGTCAGTCAGACCCTGTGTGTGTGTGTGTCAGTCAGACCCTGTGTGTGTCAGTCAGACCCTGTGTCAGTCAGACCCTGTGTCAGTCAGACCCTGTGTCAGTCAGACCCTGTGTGTGTGTGTCAGTCAGACCTGTGTGTGTGTGTCAGTCAGACCCTGTGTGTGTGTGTCAGTCAGACCCTGTGTGTGTGTGTCAGTCAGACCCTGTGTGTGTGTGTCAGTCAGACCCTGTGTGTGTGTGTCAGTCAGACCCTGTGTGTGTGTGAGTCAGACCCTGTGTGTGTGTGTGTCAGTCAGACCCTGTGTGTGTGTGTGTCAGTCAGACCCTGTGTGTGTGTGTGTCAGTCAGACCGTGTGTGTGTGTGTCAGTCAGACCGTGTGTGTGTGTGTGTCAGTCAGACCCTGTGTGTGTGTGTGTCTCAGTCAGACCCTGTGTGTGTGTGTGTGTCTCAGTCAGACCGTGTGTGTGTGTCTCAGTCAGACCGTGTGTGTGTGTGTCAGTCAGACCCTGTGTGTGTGTGTCAGTCAGACCCTGTGTGTGTGTGTCAGTCAGACCCTGTGTGTGTGTGTCAGTCAGACCCTGTGTGTGTGTGTGTGTCAGTCAGACCCTGTGTGTGTGTGTGTGTCAGTCAGACCCTGTGTGTGTGTGTGTGTGTGTCAGTCAGACCCTGTGTGTGTCAGTCAGACCCTGTGTGTGTGGTGTCAGTCAGACCCTGTGTGTGTGTGTGTCAGTCAGACCTGTGTGTGTGTGTGTCAGTCAGACCCTGTGTGTGTGGTGTCAGTCAGACCCTGTGTGTGTGTGTGTCAGTCAGACCCTGTGTGTGTGTGTGTCAGTCAGACCCTGTGTGTGTGTGTGTCAGTCAGACCCTGTGTGTGTGTGTGTCAGTCAGACCGTGTGTGTGTGTGTGTGTGTGTCAGTCAGACCCTGTGTGTGTGTGTCAGTCAGACCGTGTGTGTGTGTGTGTCAGTCAGACCGTGTGTGTGTGTGTGTGTGTCAGTCAGACCGTGTGTGTGTGTGTGTGTGTCAGTCAGACCGTGTGTGTGTGTGTCTCAGTCAGACCGTGTGTGTGTGTGTCTCAGTCAGACCGTGTGTGTGTGTGTCTCAGTCAGACCGTGTGTGTGTGTGTCTCAGTCAGACCCTGTGTGTGTGTGTCTCAGTCAGACCCTGTGTGTGTGTGTGTGTCAGTCAGACCCTGTGTGTGTGTGTGTGTGTGTGTGTCAGTCAGACCCTGTGTGTGTGTGTCAGTCAGACCCTGTGTGTGTGTGTCAGTCAGACCCCTGTGTGTGTGTGTCAGTCAGACCCTGTGTGTGTGTGTCAGTCAGACCCTGTGTGTGTGTGTCAGTCAGACCCTGTGTGTGTGTGTCAGTCAGACCCTGTGTGTGTGTGTCAGTCAGACCCTGTGTGTGTGTGTCAGTCAGACCCTGTGTGTGTGTGTGTGTCAGTCAGACCCTGTGTGTGTGTCAGTCAGACCCTGTGTGTGTGTCAGTCAGACCCTGTGTGTGTGTCAGTCAGACCCTGTGTGTGTGTCAGTCAGACCCTGTGTGTGTGTCAGTCAGACCCTGTGTGTGTGTCAGTCAGACCCTGTGTGTGTGTCAGTCAGACCCTGTGTGTGTGTCAGTCAGACCCTGTGTGTGTGTCAGTCAGACCCTGTGTGTGTGTCAGTCAGACCCTGTGTGTGTGTGTGTGTCACGGAATGGCCCAGCACCCTCAGCCAGGGGCGGTGCAGTGACAGTGGTGACATGGACACTTGGGTGTGGTGGCACGCACCTAATTTTATAAGTACTTTATTTAGATGTGATTGTGTGGTGTAATAAAGTGTTCCCCGTGGTTTATTGTGTAATGTATTTTCCCTTTGTTGCCTTGCTCGCCGCCATTTTCCGATCACCTTGTGGCGCAGTTAAGAATTCTCGATTCGGAAAATGGCCGATCCGAACCATCCGGTTCGGATCGCAAAATGGCCGATTCGGACCATCCGGTCCGAATTGGCGACTCCCTGAAGGCCAAGGGCCAATGGGTCCTGGGAGGGCGGGCAGGAGTCCCATTGTATTCTAATTGTGTGCAGAGGTAATAAATGCTTGTACTGTAAACAATAAAGGGAGTTCCTGCAGTGCATTCAGCTTTGACTGGTGTGTCTTATTTCCGTACCGTATTTTCGTATCTGAGAGTCCCCCGCGATCTCAGGGTACGGTGTCCATCCAGGTACGAACCGAAGCGAGCGCTCTGTGCCTGCATCGAGTAGCAGGGCAGAGGCGCAGCGCAGGAAGATTCGGTTCTCAGAGAGACGAAGATCCGAACCGAAGGGCGCGGCCGCGTACCTCGCTACGGTGTTGCGAGGGATTGCGGGAAGATCCGAATCCCTCGCCCTTTCTGCCAGATCCGAAGTTCCTTCCAGCCGATCCGATCCGAAAGGTCATTCCTCCATTGGGATCCGAAAAGTTACCCGCACCGCGATCGGAAACGTTTCCCGCAAGATCCGAAACGTTTCCCACATAGATCCGAAGATTCCTCCGTGGCTGGCAGATCCGATCTCCACGGACGTCCCACACCCACAAGGTCAGTGAGCCAGCTGCTCGGGACGCTGAGTGCCGTATGGCTCAGTGGTCGGGCTGGTTCTAGGCAGGGGTCCCCTCCACCGCCCGCTAACCCTTCCCCAGGGTCACGTCAGGCCGCACGAGACGCCGAGTGCGCGTCACTCGGTAGTCGGGCCAGCGGTAAGCGACGGGGTCACGCAGATAGAGCACACCCGCAGGCGGAACAACATCCCATTCCGTCATAGTGTGTCAGTCAGACCCTGTGTGTGTGTCAGTCAGACCGTGTGTGTGTGTGTCTCAGTCAGACCCTGTGTGTGTGTGTCTCAGTCAGACCCTGTGTGTGTGTGTGTCAGTCAGACCCTGTGTGTGTGTGTGTCAGTCAGACCCTGTGTGTGTGTCAGTCAGACCCTGTGTGTGTGTGTCAGTCAGACCCGTGTGTGTGTGTCCAGTCAGACCCTGTGTGTGTGTGTCAGTCAGACCCTGTGTGTGTGTGTCAGTCAGACCCTGTGTGTGTGTGTCAGTCAGACCCTGTGTGTGTGTTGTGTCAGTCAGACCCTGTGTGTGTGTGTCAGTCAGACCCTGTGTGTGTGTGTCAGTCAGACCCTGTGTGTGTGTGTGTCAGTCAGACCCTGTGTGTGTGTGTGTCAGTCAGACCGTGTGTGTGTGTGTCAGTCAGACCGTGTGTGTGTGTGTCTCAGTCAGACCCTGTGTGTGTGTGTCAGTCAGACCCTGTGTGTGTGTGTGTGTCAGTCAGACCCTGTGTGTGTGTGTGTGTGTGTGTCAGTCAGACCGTGTGTGTGTGTGTCAGTCAGACCCTGTGTGTGTGTGTCAGTCAGACCCTGTGTGTGTGTGTCAGTCAGACCCTGTGTGTGTGTGTCAGTCAGACCCTGTGTGTGTGTGTGTCAGTCAGACCCTGTGTGTGTGTGTCAGTCAGTCAGACCCTGTGTGTGTGTGTCAGTCAGACCCTGTGTGTGTGTGTGTGTCAGTCAGACCCTGTGTGTGTGTGTCAGTCAGACCCTGTGTGTGTGTGTGTCAGTCAGACCGTGTGTGTGTGTCAGTCAGACCCTGTGTGTGTCAGTCAGACCCTGTGTGTGTCAGTCAGACCCTGCTGTGTGTGTGTGTGTGTGTGTCAGTCAGACCGTCCTGTGTGTCTCGTGTGTGTGTGTGTCAGTCAGACCGTGTGTGTCTGTGTGTGTCAGTCAGACCGTGTGGTCAGTCAGACCGTGTGTGTGTGTGTCAGTCAGACCGTGTGTGTGTGTGTCAGTCAGACCGTGTGTGTGTGTGTCAGTCAGACCGTGTGTGTGTGTGTCAGTCAGACCGTGTGTGTGTGTGTCAGTCAGACCGTGTGTGTGTGTGTTCAGTCAGACGTGTGTGGTGTGGTGTCAGTCAGACCGTGTGTGTGTGTGTCAGTCAGACCGTATGTGTGGTGTCAGTCAGACCCTGTGTGTCAGTCAGACCGAGTGTGTGTGTCAGTCAGTCAGACGGTGTGTGTCAGTCAGAGACGGTGTGTGTGTCAGTCAGACCCTGTGTGTGTGTGGTCAGTCAGACCCTGTGTGTGTGTGTCAGTCAGACCCTGTGTGTGTGTGTGTCAGTCAGACCCTGTGTGTGTGTGTCAGTCAGACCCTGTGTGTGTGTGTGTCAGTCAGACCGTGTGTGTGTGTCAGTGACCCTGTGGTGTGTCAGTCAGACCCTGTGTGTGTCAGTCCAGACCCTGTGTGTGTGTGTGTCAGTCAGACCGTGTGTGTGTGTCAGTCAGACCGTGTGTGTGTGTCAGTCAGACCGTGTGTGTGTGTCAGTCAGACCGTGTGTGTCTGTGTGTGTCAGTCAGACCGTGTGTCAGTCAGACCGTGTGTGTGTGTGTCCAGTGTCAGTCAGACCGTGTGTGTGTGTGTCAGTCAGACCGTGTGTGTGTGTGTGTCAGTCATTTCTTGGCTCTGTGAGGGTCTCCCGGCTGATATGAGGGTCTCCCCGTCGCCGGGTCCAGCTGGCTCTCAGTTCACTTCCTCTGAGCCGGTAACCCGCTCCCTCCTCCAGTTCCGGTCCTCCTGTGGCCTCATAAAGATGGCCGCCTTTCTTCCTAGCTCAGAAATGGGCATCAAACTGACCACAGTTGGGCGGGGATACGCCTCGACAGACAGCGCCATTAACTAATCAGCAGACACGTCTTACTCGCGCACGCTTCGGAGCAGCCAATGAGGTTTGAGATGAGGGAGCCCTCAGGCTTGGAAGGGAGCCCTGCGCCCTGAATGAAGATATAACCCGCTGCGGCTTATTCGAGTCTGGATCCGCTGATTTCACCAATCAGTGAGTAGCTTTTCGTGCACGTGGCCAGTTTCTAGCCAATGGGCTGTCCTCTCGCCGCCCCTGCCCGTGTTGTTATGCGGGTATCCGCGGTGCGGGGCCCGAGCTGCGCGGCCGTTTCCTGCCCTGATGCATGGTGGTCGGACGGAGGGATTGTCGGAGGTTGGTATATAATGTGTTGTTACCCAGTGTGCCTTGTTCCAGGCGGGATCCCGGGGAGCCAGGTGCAGGGCCTGGGCCGCCTCTGTCACTCGCTGCGCGGCTCTGCTGGCTGGTGGCCGCTCCCGGGTACAGCCCCGCCGGGCACAGGAGGCAGAGCCCCGCACAGTGACAACTGCCAATCCCCGGCCTGAGGCCCTGCCATCCTCCCGGGCCCTGCGCCTGCACAGAGACATGGCGGCCTGCAGGGAGGAGGGGGCGGGGAAATAACGCTCTGCAATGCTCCTAATACCCCACTGTGAGGGGTAACAATGCTCCTAATACCCCACTGTGAGGGGTAACAATGCTCCTAATACCCCACTGTGAGGGGTAACAATGCTCCTAATACCCCACTGTGAGGAGTAACAATGCTCCTAATACCCCACTGTGAGGAGTAACAATGCTCCTAATACCCACTGTGAGGGGTAACAATGCTCCTAATACCCCACTGTGAGGAGTAACAATGCTCCTAATACCCCACTGTGAGGGGTAACAATGCTCCTAATACCCCACTGTGAGGAGTAACAATGCTCCTAATACCCCACTGTGAGGGGTAACAATGCTCCTAATACCCCACTGTGAGGGGTAACAATGCTCCTAATACCCCACTGTGAGGAGTAACAATGCTCCCAATACCTCACTGTGAGGAGTAACAATGCTCCTAATACCCCACTGTGAGGAGTAACAATGCTCCTAATACCCCACTGTGAGGAGTAACAATGCTCCCAATACCTCACTGTGAGGAGTAACAATGCTCCTAATACCCCACTGTGAGGAGTAACAATGCTCCCAATACCCCACTGTGAGGAGTAACAATGCTCCTAATACCCCACTGTGAGGAGTAACAATGCTCCTAATACCCCACTGTGAGGGGTAACAATGCTCCTAATACCCCACTGTGAGGGGTAACAATGCTCCTAATACCCCACTGTGAGGAGTAACAATGCTCCTAATACCCCACTGTGAGGGGTAACAATGCTCCTAATACCCCACAGTGAGGGGTAACAATGCTCCTAATACCCCACTGTGAGGAGTAACAATGCTCCTAATACCCCACTGTGAGGAGTAACAATGCTCCCAATACCTCACTGTGAGGAGTAACAATGCTCCTAATACCCCACTGTGAGGGGTAACAATGCTCCTAATACCCCACTGTGAGGGGTAACAATGCTCCTAATACCCCACTGTGATGGGTAACAATACTCCTAATACCCCACCGTGGGGTAACAATGCTTGGAATGCTCTTGATACCCCACCGCGGAGTACAGTGTGGCAGAATATGCTGGCGCTTTATAAATAAAGAATAATAATAATACCCCACTTGGGGTACCAATACTCTGCATTGCTCCTATGTGATGCTCCTAATACCCCACCGCAGGGTAACAATACTCTGGAATGCTCCTGATACTTCACTGCGGGGTAACAATGCTCTGCAATGCTGATACCCCACCGTGGGTTAACAGTACTCTGCAATGCTCCTAATACCCTACTACGAGGTAACAATACTCTGCAATGCTACTGATACCCCACTGCAGGGTAGCTATACTCTGCAATGCTCCTGATACCACAATGCAGGGTATCAATACTCTGCAATGTTCCCAATACCCCGTTGTGGGGTAACAACACTCTGCAATGTGCATAATACTCCACAGTGGGGAAACAATACTCTGCAATGCACATAATACACTCTGCAGGGTAAAAATAAACTGCAATGTGCATTATAGTCCACCGCGGGGTAACAATATTCTGGAACACTCAAAATACCCATCCGTGGGGTAAAAATACTCCGCACTGCTTGTGATACCCCACAGTAGGGTAATAATACTCTGTAATTCTTATAATACCCCACCGCAGCGTAACAAAACTATGCATTGGTTCTAATGACTGGGGTAACAATACACTGCAATGTTGATAATACGCCACAGCAGGGTAACAATACTCTGCAATGCTCATAGTGCCCCACTGCTGGGTAAATATATTCTGCAATGCTCATAATGCCCCACTGTTGGGTAACAATACTTTGCACTGCTCATAATGCCCCCCTGTGGGGTAAAAATTCCCTGTAATACTCCTCTGCTGGGTAACAATACTCTGCAATGATCATAATACCCCACTGCGGGGTAACAATACTCTTCAATGCCCATAATACTCCACTCCGTGTAACAATATTCTGCAATACCCCACCGTGAGCTAACAATGTTCTGCAATTCTCCATACCCCACCGCAGGGTAAAAATGCTCATAATACCCTGCTGAGGCGTAGCAATACTCTGTAATGCTCATGTTACCCCACTGTGAGTTAACATTACTCCTCAGCGATCACAATACTCCACTGGGTTAATAATACTCTTCTTTCCTTGTAATACCACACTGTGGGGGTAACAATACTCTGCAATGCTCATAATACCCCACCACAAGGTACCAATGTTATGCAATGCTCATAATACCACACTGCTGGGTAACAGTGCTAAGCAATGCTCATAATACCCTGCTGAGTTGTAACAATATGACGCAATGCTCAATAGCCCACAATACTCAGTTACCCACCATGTAGCAATACTATGCAATGATCATAATACCCCACCACTGAGTGTAAGTAGTCTACAATACTCCTAGTAACCCACCATGGGGTAACAATACTATGCAATGCTCACAATACCCTCACCACAGGGTAACAATACTCTGCAATGCTCACAGTAACACACTGTGGGGTAACAATACTCTGCAATGCTCATAATACCCTGCCTTGAGGTAAAAATATTCTGCTTATGCTCATAATACCCCACCGTGGGGTGATCATACTCTGCAATGATCTTGATACCCCAATGCGGGGTAACAGTTCTATATGACTGCAGTAATACCCCAAACCGGGATAATAATACACTGCAATGCCCCACTGCAGCATAACAGTACTCTGCAATGCTCATAATACCCCATTGTGGGGTAACAGTACTCAACATTGACCATAATACCCGCTGGGGTAATAATTCTCAGCAACCCACTAATAACCCAATTTCGAGTAATCATACTCTGCAGTGATCATAATACCCCAAACCAGAGTAATAGTACACTGCAATACTCATAATTCCCCACCATGGGGCAATAATACTCTGCAATGATCATAATACTCCACAGCAGGGGTAATGACACAGTGATTGTAATACCTCACAGTGGGGTAACAATACTCTGAAATGACCACAATGCTCCACTGGGGGGCAATAATGCACCATGTGGGGTAATAATAATAATGCACCACCAAGGGTTGATAATAGAATAGAGAATCAACGGAGCGCCAGTGCAAGACCGGAAGTATGATTAGTCACTATACACGTCCACCAAAATGTCTTCCAGATATTCCCCAAAATTCACTCTTCAGAATGGAAAAAAAAAGTCTATATTTCTGAGCCTAACCTAGGCTCTAGGGTGAATGGTAGTTATGGGTCTTCAAGGGATGTTCAGGTGCCCATATACCTCCAATAGAGTTCTTCAAACCCTTTCCCATGTAGGTGAGCCGCATCGGCTCCAAGATATCACATAGGAATATTAAGGAAATTCCAAAGACCTTCTTTTAAATCCCGTTCCAGGAAGCAGCAGTAATATAAAATAAATTTATTAATACATAAAATAATATTACCAGAACGTGTTTCGCTCCTCAGAGCTTCTTCAGCTGGTATCACTAGTCTTGTGTCTGCTGCTTCCTTATATACTATTTAGAGTGGCCCATATTCATCTTTAATTAATAGTCAATAATACTCTGCAATAATGATAATACCCTAACACAGGGTAACAATACTGTGCAGTGCTCAAAATACCCCACTGTGGGTCAATGGTAGTCTGTAGTGATCATAATACTCTACTGCAGTGTAATAATACTCTCCAATGCTCTTCATACCCACTCACACAACTAATATTCTGCAATGATTTTTAATACTCCACAGCAGGGCAATAAACTCTGTGGTGCTTATAATACCCCACTGTGGAGTAATAATAGTCTGCACTGCTCACAATACCCAGCTGCAAGACTGTAATGTGTTGCAATGATCATAATACTCCACCATAGTGCAATAATACTCTGCAATAATAACAATACCCCAACATGGAGCAATAATATTCTGCAATGCTCCTAATACCCCACTGTTGGTCAATAATGCTCTGCAGCAATCATTGTACTCCACTGTGGGGCTATAATACTTTGTGGTAATAATACCACACTGTGGGAAAATAATATTTTCCCATAATAATACTACCCCTTATACCTAACTCACTACCTTTCATACTGCATGACAGTAATACATCACTGCACATTAATACTGTATGACAATAATACTGCACTGCATCCTAATAATACTGTATGACAACACCTCAATGCACCTTCATAATACTGTATGCTAATATCTCACTGCATCCTAATAATACTGTATGACAATAATACCTCACTGCAGCTTAATGATACTGTATGATATCTCACTGCACCTTAATAATACTGTATGACAATAATACCTCACTGCAACTTAATACTGTATGATAATAATACCGCACTGCAACTTAATAATACTGTATGACAATAATATTTCACTGCACCTTAATAATACTGTATGACAACACCTCAATGCATCTTAATATCGTAATACTGTATGATACCTCATTGCATCTTAATACTGTATGATAATAGCACCTCACTGCATCCTAATACTGTATAATACTGCACTGCATCTTATTAATGCTGTATGATAATATCTCACTGCACCATAACACTGATAATACTTCACTGCATCTTAATAATACTGTATGATGATAATACCTCACTGCACCTTAATTATGTATAACAATAATACTTCACTGCACCTTAATAATACTGTATGATAATCACACATCACTGCATCTTAATAAAACTGTATAATAGTGAATCTGAGTTCAAATGTCACCCTTTCCCCATCTCTGACCACCACCTTCTCTCTTTCAACCTATCTGGACTTCCTAAACACCCTGCTCCCCCACCCCGCACACACACTCGCAGAAATCTACATGCTGTGGACCCCCATCAATTCCCCAACCTACTTCACCACCTCCCTCATACCTCATCCTTCACCTGCCCTGATGCTGCCACTAATCACTACAACACTACGCTTATCTCTGCTCTAGACACTCTTGCTCCTCTTCGACTCTGCAAGGCCCCACGCCGCCAGCTTCAGCCCTGGCACACCCTCCAAACTCGCTACCTGCAAAGATGCTCCCGCACTGCAGAGCGTGCCTGGAGGAAATCCCGCTCTGAAGCTGATTTTGTTCACTTCAAGTTTATTCTCCGGTCATACACCTCTGCTGCCTCCACTTGGCCAAACAATCCTTCTTCTCATCTCTTATATCTACGCTGTCCTCCAACCCTAAACGGCTCTGGTCCACCTTCAACCACCTCCTCCACCCACCCGCACCTCCCCCCTCAGCTGCCTTCAGCGCTCAAGACCTGGCAGACTACTTCCTCAGTAAAACTCTAACTATCAGAAGCAACATCCCAACACAAGATAGTTATCTGCCACCTCCACTCCCACAGGTCCCCTCTGCCACCCTCTGCCGCTTCCTCCCAACCACTGAGGAGGAAGTCAATTCCTTATTGTCCTCCTCACATCTCACCACGTGCCCGCTCGACCCCATTCCCTCACATCTAATTCCTCCCCTCTCCTCCTCCCTCACCCCTGCTCTCACACACATCTTCAACCTATCTCTCTCCACTGGCTCCTTTCCATCCGCCTTCAAACACGCGCTAGTTACCCCTTTACTAAAGAAACCATCCCTAGACCCCAACTCTCCATCCAACTACCGCCCTGTATCCCTGCTTCCCTTCACATCAAAGCTCTTAGAAAAACTAGTCTTCAACCGCCTCTCCCTCTTCCTGTCCTCCAATTCCCTACTTGAGCCCCTGCAATCTGGCTTCCGTCCCCTACACTCAACTGAAACTGCCCTCACCAAAGTCACCAACGACCTCCTAACTGCTAAAAAACACGGCCACTATTCTATTCTCATCCTGCTTGACCTCTCGGCTGCTTTTGACACTGTTGACCACCCCCTCCTTCTACAGACCCTCAACTCTCTGGGTCTCGGTGACACTGCACTTGCTTGGGTTGACTCCTATTTATCCAACAGGTCCTTCTGTGTGTCCTTTGCTGGTAACTCCTCCTCTTCATTGCCTCTATCTGTTGGTGTACCTCAAGGCTCTGTCCTTGGTCCTCTGCTCTTTTCCATCTACACCTCCTCCCTGGGCAAAATCATCAACAGCTTTGGCTTTAATTACCACCTCTACGCTGATGACACTCAGATCTACCTCTCTACCCCTGATCTCTCTCCCCCTGTCCTTTCAAAAGTCAGTGACTGTTTATCTGGCATCTCCTCCTGGATGGCCTCCACCACCTAAAGATCAACATGTCAAAGACTGAGCTCCTACTTATTCCTCCCTCTAATGCCTCCCCACCTTCTGACTTCTCTATCACGGTGGAGGGTATCACCATCTCCCCATCAAACCAAGTTCGCTGTCTTGGAGTTACACTGGACTCTGCTCTTTCCTTCATCCCCCACATCAAGTCTCTTTCCTCCTCCTGCCGATACCAACTGCGTAATATTTCCAGAATTCGGCCATTTCTTACCGCTGTCACCACAAAACAACTCATACACGCCCTGGTAATCTCCCGACTCGACTATTGCAATAATCTCTTATCTGGCCTCCCTCTGTCCCGCCTCTCCCCCCTACAATCCATCCTGAACGCCTCCGCCAGGCTAATTCACCTCACCCGCCGCTCTGTCTCTGCCGCTCCCCTCTGCGAGTCCCTTCACTGGCTCCCCATCCACTGCAGAATTAAGTTCAAAATCCTTATCCTTACCTACAAAACCCTCACTAACTCAGCTCCCCACTACCTGTCCTCACTAATCACCAAATACACCCCAGCCCGCTCCCTAAGGTCAAACAGTGACCTGCGCCTAGCTTCTCCCCGCATCACCTCTTCCCATGATAGACTGCAGGATTTCTCACGCGCAGCCCCCACTCTCTGGAACGCTCTCCCTCGTGCTGTCAGACTTTCCCCTAACTTCTCTTCCTTCAAACGCTCCCTGAAAACATTCCTATTTAGGGAAGCCTACCACCCAACTCACTGACGCAACCATCAATCACTCTCACCTTACAGTCCTCTCCTCCTGTTTCCAACCCCAACCCTCCTAGATTGTGAGTTCCTACGGGAATAGGGCCCTCATCTCCTCCTGTACTGTTTGTCAAATGTTGTTCAATGTATTGTAACCCTGTCTGTACTGTGCTTATTGTACAGCGCTGCGGAATATGCTGGCGCTTTATAAAATAATAATAATAATAATAATACTTCACTGCATCTTAATACTGTATGATAATAACACTGCATCTTAATAATACAGTATGATAATAACACCTCACTGCATCTTAATAATACTGTATAATACCTCACTGAATCTTAATAATACTGTATGATAATAACACCTCACTGCATCGTAATAATACGGTATAATACCTCACTGCATCTTAATAATACTGTATGATAATACCTCACTGCATCTTAATACTGTATGACAATAACACCTCACTGAATCTTAATAATACTGTATAACACCTCACTGAATCTTAATAAAACTGTATAATACTTCACTGCATCTTAATACTGTATGATAATAACACTGCATCTTAATAATACAGTATGATAATAACACCTCACTGCATCTTAATAATACTGCATAATACCTCACTGAATCTTAATAATACTGTATGATAATAACACCTCACTGCATCGTAATAATACGGTATAACACCTCACTGCATCTTAATAATACTGTATGATAATACCTCACTGCATCTTAATAATACTGTATTACAATAACACCTCACTGAATCTTAATAATACTGTATAATACCTCACTGCATCTTTATAATACTGTATGATAATAACACCTCACTGCATCTTAATAATACTGTATAATACCTCACTGCATCTTAATACTGTATGATAAACACCCCTCACTGCATCTTATTAATACTGTATAATACCTCACTGCATCTTAACAATACTGTATGACAATAACACCTCACTGAATCTTAATAATCAAGAATGGGGTGGTATATCTGTATGATAATAACACCTCACTGCAACTTAATAATACTGTATGATAATACCTCGCTGCATCTTATTAATACTGTATAACACCTCACTACATCTTATTAATACTGTATGATAATAACACCTCACTGCATCCTAGTAATACTGTATGACAACCCCTCACTGCATCTTAATAATACTGTATGATAACACCTCACTGCATCTTAATAATACTGTATGACAACACCTCACTGCTTCTTAATAATAATGTATAATACCTCACTGCATCTTATTAATACCGTATGATAATAACACCTCACTGCATCGTAATAATACTGTATAATACCTCACTACATCTTATTAATACTGTATGATAATAACACCTCACTGCATCCTAGTAATACTGTATGACAACCCCTCACTGCATCTTAATAATACTGTATGACAACACCTCACTGCTTCTTAATAATAATGTATAATACCTCATTGCATCTTATTAATACCGTATGATAATAACACCTCACTGCATCTCAATAATACTGTATAATACCTCACTGCATCTTAATAATACTGTATGATAATAACACCTCACTGAATCTTAATACTGTATAGTAACACCTCACTGCATCTTAATACTGTATGATAATAACACCTCACTGAATCATAATACTGTATGATAACACCTCACTGCAACTTAATAATACTGTGATAATACCTCGATGCATCTTAATACTGTATAACACCTCACTACATCTTATTAATACTGTATGACAACACCTCACTGCATCTTAATAATACTGTATGATAACACCTCACTGCATCTTAATAATACTGTATAATACCTCACTGCATCTTATTAATACCGTATGATAATACCACTTCACTGCATCTTAATAATACTGTATAATAATCACACTGCATCTTAATAATACTGTATAATACCTCACTGCATCTTAATACTGTATGACACCTCACTACATCTTAATACTGTATAATAATCACACTGCATCTTAATACTGTATGATAATCTCACTGCATCTTAATAATACTGTATAATACCTCACTGCATCTTAATACTGTATAACCCCTCACTACATCTTAATAATACTGTATAATAATCACACTGCAACTTAATAATACTGTATGATAATCTCACTGCATCTTAATAATACTGTATAATACCTCACTGCATCTTAATAATACTGTATAACACCTCACTGCATATTAACAATACTGTATGACAATAACACCTCACTGCATCTTTATAATACTGTATGACCATAACACCTCACTGCATCTTAATACTGTATAATACCTCACTAAATCTTAATAATACTGTTTGATAACACATCACCGCATCTTAATAATACTGTATGACAATAACACCTCACTGAATCTTAATAATATTGTATAACACCTCACTGCACCTTAATAATACTGTATGACAATAATACCTTACTGTACCTTAATAATACTGTATGATAATAATACCTCACTGCATCTTAATACTGTATAATACCTATCTGCATCTTAATAATACTGTATACCTCACTGAATCTTAATACTGTATAACACCTCACTGCATCTTAATAATACTGTATAATACCTGACTGCATCTTAATAATACTGTATGACAACACCTCACTGCATCTTAATAATACTGTATGACAATAACACCTCACTGCATCTTTATTATACTGTATGACAATACCACCTCACTGCATCTTAATAATACTGTATAATGCCTCACTGCATCTTAATAATACTGTATGATAACACCTCACTGCATCTTAATAATACTGTATGACAACACCTCACTGCATCTTAATAATACTGTATGACAATAACACCTCACTGCATCTTTATTATACTGTATGACAATAACACCTCACTGCATCTTAATAATACTGTATAATGCCTCACTGCATCTTAATAATACTGTATAATGCCTCACTGCATCTTAATAATACTGTATGATAACACCTCACTGCATCTTAATAATACTGCATGATAATAACACCTCACTGCATCTTAATAATACTGTATGATAACACCTCACTGCATCTTAATAATGCTGTATGACAATAACACCTCACTGCATCTTAATAATACTGTATGACAATAACACCTCACTGCATCTTTATTATACTGTATGACAATAACACCTCACTGCATCTTAATAATACTGTATAATGCCTCACTGCATCTTAATAATACTGTATGATAACACCTCACTGCATCTTAATAATACTGTATGACAACACCTCACTGCATCTTTATTATACTGTATGACAATAACACCTCACTGCATCTTAATAATACTGTATGACAATAACACCTCACTGCATCTTAATAATACTGTTTAACACCTCACTGCATCTTAATATTGTATGATAACACCTCACTGCATCTTAATAATACTGTATGACAATAACACCTCACTGCATCTTTATTATACTGTATGACAATAACACCTCACTGCATCTTAATAATACTGTATAATGCCTCACTGCATCTTAATAATACTGTATGATAACACCTCACTGCATCTTAATAATACTGCATGATAATAACACCTCACTGCATCTTTATTATACTGTATGACAATAACACCTCACTGCATCTTAATAATACTGTATGACAATAACACCTCACTGCATCTTAATAATACTGTATAACACCTCACTGCATCTTAATATTGTATGATAACACCTCACTGCATCTTAATAATACTGTATGACAATAACACCTCACTGAATCTTAATAATACTGTATAATACGTCACTGCATCTTAATAATACTGTATGACACTAACACCTCACTGCATCTTAATAATACTGTATGATAACACCTTGCTGAAACTTAATAATACTGTATGATAACACCTCACTGCATCTTAATAATACTGTATGACAATAACACCTCACTGCATCTTAATAATACTGTATGATAACACCTCACTGCATCTTAATAATACTGTATGACAATAACACCTCACTACGCCTTAATAATACTGTATGACAATAACACCTCGCTGCATCTTAATAATACTGTATGATAACACCTCACTGCATCTTAATAATACTGTATGACAATAACACCTCACTACGCCTTAATAATACTGTATGACAATAACACCTCGCTGCATCTTAATAATACTGTATGATAACACCTCACTGCATATTAATAATACTGTATGACAACACCTCACTGCATCTTAATAATACTGTATGATAACACCTTGCTGAAACTTAATAATACTGTATGATAACACCTCACTGCATCTTAATAATACTGCATGATAATAACACCTCACTGCATCTTTATAATACTGTATGACAATAACACCTCACTGCATCTTAATAATACTGTATGACACCTCACTGCAACTTAATACTGTATAATAATAACTCACTGCACCTTAATAATACTGTATGACAATAATACCTTACTGTACCTTAATAATACTGTATGACAATAATACCTTACTGTACCTTAATAATACTGTATGATGATAATAATACCTTACTGTACCTTAATGTATGATACTAATACTGCACTGCATCTTAATAGTGTATGACAATAATGATGCTACCCTGCGCTATAATAATACTCTGCCTCAATAATAGCTTTCTATGGGGTAACAATACTCTGTGACATTAATAATACCAACCATTCAGTGGTAATGGCTCTGCTGCTATATTTCCATGCTGCAGGGTAATAATGCTTTGTTGTAATATAATTCCTGCACTGTATGATTGTAGTGATCCAAGACAGTTCTAATGCCACACTGCCGGGTAATAGTGCTCTGCAGCAATTCTAATTACACTTATCTATAATGCACCAACATATTGTGCAGCGCTGTACAATAGACAAAACAAACATAAAATTAGCAAAGAAGTATAGCAACAAGGAAAATTAACGGAAAAGAGGCCCCTGCTCACGTGAGCTTACAATCTAATAGGAGAGTGGTGACACACTTAGGGGAGGGTAAATAGCTGAGTATGTGAAGTAGTGGGGGTGCATGGGGGCTGTGTTTTAGCTGGAACATAAAGGTACAATGGGGGGGATTATGGTGTAAGCCAACAGACCTTTGTGAACTAATGTGCTTTTACATACGCCTTGAAAGGGTGAAGGCACAGGGAGTGTTGAATGTTATAAGGGAGGGAGATAAATAGGTGGGGGCAGCTCGGGAAAATTCCTAAAGGTGAGACTGAGGGGCGCAGGTTTAGGGATAGGCCCATGTCATTAATTCAGAACCGATACCGATTATCGGCAGCCTTTTTTGCTGATAGCCGATATTGGTGCCGATATTCTGGAAATTTAAAGTAGTCAAAACACAACACAAATCTGACATTATGCATTAACTGAGTGAGTTTAATAACATTGTAAACACAGCACTGTGTCCACTTCATTTATTAGATTTATTAAAAAAAGTAGTATTTGTGTTTAAGCTTTTATTTTTACAATAAGGCTGTGTCTCTGGCTTTTGCAATAATATCTCATATGACCCTGTATGTAAGGGGGGCTGGCAACGTTGGCACTCCATATGTTTTGGAACTACATCTCCTATGATGCTCAGCTACTCATTATGTTCTTAGAGCTTCATGAGAAATGTAGTTCCAAACGATCTGGAGGGCCCAGGTTGCTGACCCCCTGCTGTAGGAAACCGGTACCAGGAATACGGGAACCAATAGACCTCTGCAACACCTGTATAGGGAATTCCCTGCCAGATGGGAGGAAAGCCCCATTTCTGTTGTCATCACGCTCATGCGCAATACCGTCAGTGAGCAGGGGAAGGCGCACAACAAGAGATGTCAGCCTGATGTGGGAGGAGCCCCAAATCGGCACCAAGGTGCAGGACCTGGCGTGTCGGGGCTGCAGTGAGCCAAATTGTCTAATTATTGGCAAATAAGAAGCCGATACCAGTATCAGGAATTTGCTGAATATCAGCCACCGATGATCAGTATCTCCCTAGTGGGGTTATAAGGAGATGATGATAACTGGCCAAGTGAAATGGTCGGGATGGAACATGATAAGAGAGGAGATGTAGGCAGGGGCACAGCTATGGATGGCGTTGTATGTGAGCTCCAGTATTCAGGATTCTGATAGAAACAGGGAGCCTGTGCAGAGACTTAGAAAGGGTGAAGTGTCAGAGATACAGGATGTGAGGTGGATGAGTCTGGCAGAGGGGTTCATTACAGACTGTAAAGTGGTGAGGTGCTAGAGGTACGGGATGTGAGGAGTGAGAGGTACAGGATGTGAGGTGTGAGAGGTATGGGATGTGAATGTTACGGGATGTGAGGTGGATGAGCCTGACAGAGGAATAATCTGAGATTGTTTAAGGGAGGTAATAATGTCCCACTATGAAATAAGAAAACTGCAGCTTTACTAATACTTTGCTGTGGAATGGTAACACGTTACAGTTTTAGTAATACTTTGCTGTGGAATGGTAACACGTTGCAGTTTTAGTAATGTTTTGCTGTGGAATGGTAATACGTTACAGTTTTTTAGTAATGCTTTACTGTGGAATGGTAACACGTTACAGGTTTAGTAATACTTTGCTGTGGAATAGTAACACATTACAGGTTTAGTAATGCTCTGCTGTGGAATGGTAACACGTTACAGGTTTAGTAATGCTTCGTTATGGAATGGTAACACGTTACAGGTTTAGTAATACTTTGCTGTGGAATGGTAACACGTTACAGGTTTACTAATGTTTTGCTGTGGAATGGTAACACGTTACAGGTTTACTAATGCTTTGCTGTGGAATGGTAACACGTTACAGGTTTACTAATGTTTTGCTGTGGAATGGTAACACGTTACAGGTTTAGTAATGTGGGAGGGAGTAAATCTATGAATTATTAGTAATACCATTCTATAGAGAGGTAATGCTCTCTGACAGTATTGATACCACGATGTGGGGTGGTCATATAATACAATGTTACTAATACCTCCAGTTTCTAATAGTCTGCAACGTTACTAATACCCTGCTATGGGGCAAGTACCCTGTACAGCAACAATAATGCCAGCTGTAGGATGATAATATTCTTCACAGAAATAACACCCATTGCAGGGAAATAATACTACGTTACAATATTAATACCCTGCTTTGGGGTAATAATACTCTGCATAATTACTAATGTCCCCATTCCCTGCAATAATAACTCTGTGTCAATGGGTATACACTTACTGCGGTTACAATGTCTGCCTGCAGTAACACACCACTGTAGGGTAATAATACTACATGCACTGCCGGTCACACTTATTGCAGGATGGGGCACACTTGGCATACGGTGAGATTGCGGTGACCGGTGTGTGTACTTACAGGGGATCTTTGGGGACACGTAGGTGCTTTGTCCTGTCAGTGTCTCGGGTTTAAAGTGATGGTTTATTTCTGCTGAACTCCAGAGGTTTGTGCGGCAGGACGCCGAGCATGTGGATGGCATTTGATGTACGCGGTTCTTGCTGTTTATCCAACTCTGATCTGTGTCTCCGCCAGGTGAAAAGATGCTGCTCGCCCAGATTAACCGAGATTCCCAGACCATGGCGGAGTTTCCAGGAGGAGGAGGAGAAGCTCAGCACGTCACGCTGTGTCTCACTGAGGCTGTCACAGGTACCGCGGCCATTCACCATGCGTTAACTGCGCTACCCCAGCCACAGTGCCGTGTCTGACAGCAGCGTAACATGTCAGCACCCGTATCCTCATGGCCCTTTACCTGTAGAGCGCCGCCCCGGTCTGTATCCCTGTACAGAGCTGGTAGCTGTATAAACCATTTGTTAATGGTCTATGTGGGTCGCGCGCACATACACACACAAACGTGATTTGGGGTGTGTTGTATGTTTCGAACGGGGTCGTTTGAGGTGCCGGTATGCAGATGTCCTCTGTCACACGGGAAGCTTTGCATTACACACACACACAGGCACACCGTAACGTAAAGCCGGTGAATATACTGACGTGTGTCTCGCCCCACAGACAGTGAAAGCATGGACAGCGTGAGCTTGCAGGCGGTGACTCTCTCGGACGGCTCCACGGCGTACATCCAGCACAACTTGAAAGGTAAGCCCTGCCTCAAAGAGTAGAAACACCACCCAAAATCCTATAAACCTACAAAAAGGGAGGTTTTATCATCTATGTGAACGGTGTGATGGAACCGTTCTCTTCCGCCTGTCCTGACTCTCCAGACACCCCTTCGTTGCGGTCAGCCCGGCTACTGGGAGTGTTGTCCTCAGCGCCTCGAGCAGCTTGACCCGCCTGCTTCTGTTTCTCTGCCCTGGAGTCGTTAGGGATTTCCAGAAGGCCGCTCTGTGCCTTCTGAGGTTGAGTGTGTAGTGTAGCGTAGTTGAAGGAGACACCAGACGCGGCTGTATGTTCCAACAGGATTCTCTCTCTCTGAGCTCTTTAATGAACAAAAATGCCACAATTTATGCTGAGATCCAACAGCCATAAATTGCATAAATGACCCACATTGACCTACTAAAATGCTAATTACATTATGTCAGATATTTACAATAAACATTCCTCTTTCTTCATATCACACATCATTTACATAATCTATTGTAAAGGAAATCAGTTAGGTTTTGGCTGAGACAATGGTGACTCCCAACCTCTGAGACATGTAAACAGATAGCAGATGAACAAGGAGAAAACCCTTTTGCCTAATCACAAATTACTCAAACCTATTTTACAATCTATACGAAAGAAAGCATTTGAACTCGCTGCAGGTAGTATCTTTAAAAAAAACACATTTTTACCTAAAGAAATATAAGTATATTTAAAACTAAAGCTACGCCATTTACACTAAACTAATTTAAACTAAAACCAAATGATGTAAAATATATTTAAAATCACACGATACAAATGAACACAAACAGGGTTATCCAAAGAGATCCGAATTGCTTGAGAAAGGTAACCGAATGCTGAAAATCAGCATTCGGTTACCTTTCCTGGCCATTCGGCTATCCAGAGAGCAGGCAATTCGCCAAATCCTGGCGAATTGCCTGAACATACGGTGCCTGTTCGGTTCGAGGGCAGTGAAATCCCCATGAAAAAGCACTGCTTCGGCTATTCAGAGAACACAACCAGCAGTGAAAGTTCCCCTAATGCCCTGCCATTCGGTGGTTTCATTCGGCAATTTTATTCAGAGGAATCCATAGGCTTCAATGTTAAAAAAATTCCATTTTAATTCAATATCTAATAAACCGTTCATTATAAAATTCTGCAGCAAAAAGTCTCTTTATTTATAGATTTTTTCGGATACTTTAAGCATTTTTCAGATTTTTTTTTTTTTTTTAAAAAGTCCGATTTTTTTTTTTTTTCAGTTAACTTATTTTTTTTGTAACAGCCCTCTTTATTGTCATTCCCTGGACCTCCTGTGAAAATTTCAGACATTTTCGCTCAGTAGTTTCTTTGCAAACAGCGTTTCATTTTCCCAGATTCATACAAATGGTTTTCTAATTTATTCACTGCCTCCTCTACGTCACAGCTGCTTCGGCTCTGTGTGATTCGGCTCATGTTCGGCTCCTGTTCGGCTCACTGCTCGGCTTTTTCGAAGGTTAATCCAGATGTTTTTGCTTGTTTTCAGCGTGCATTCGGTTAGTTTTCGTCAGGTTTTCGGCAGCTTTTCCCTGCAATTCGGGGACCCTGTGCTCTTTGCTGAATACACCGCAGGGTCACCGAAATGCAATCGGCAAAAGGAACCGAATTGAAGAGAACGAAAAGTCACCGAACGTGCGGTGACTTTTCGAATCTCTTTGGATAACCCTGCTAGTCTCTTGGGGTCTGAAGTGCAGAGCGCCACGTCAGCTCCATTACATATGTCCCTCCTTCCAGAACGGCAGGGCAAGCTTAGATCCCAAACGGATCGCTTGCCACTGACGAGACTTCTCACTTTGTCACATTTCTGCGCCATCCTCAAAGTTCCAGGGTGCTGGCGCACAAGCACCATCAGTGGGGTCTGACGGTCGGCACAGGGTATGCCTGGGTGTGAGTCCATAGTCCTGGGGTAAGAGGGAAGACACCCCCCTTGTCCAGTGCGCCACGCAACAGGCCACCACAGTCCACAGAGAAAAATTGTTTCACCAGCCTAACCTGGTGAAATACAGTGAAACAATCCAAAAATACAAAGTGTCAGTAAGGAGATACAGCGCAAACCTGCAGAGCATCTCAGAGCGATGGCAAATACAGTGAAACAATGTGAAAGTGTCAGTAAGGAGATACAGCGCAAACCTGCAGAGCATCTCAGAGCGACAGCAAATACAGTGAGACAACGTGAAAGTGTCAGTAAGGCAATACAGCGCAAGCCTGCAGAGCATCTCAGAGCGACGGCGTATATTCATACAGTAATAATGTGGCGGCTGCTACTTTGTATTGTGCATTAATAGAAAGTGTAACCGATACCTGGCGGCAGATTATTACTCCATTACGCCCATTTCAGTAGTTTTATGGGATTTTGAGGTGGGTGATTCCTCTTCTGTCTGTTTGTGATGTGGTCGTCTGATAATGTTACTGTGCTGCCCAGGAGTGATGGGATTTGTGTGCGTAACTCTTCTGCTGTGTGAATGACAAAACGCAGGCGCTGGTTTCTTTCCTTTTTCACTTTGTATTTGGGTTCGTGTTTGTGGTTTGACGCACGGATTGTCTGGCCATACTTTGTGCAGATTCTGCTTTATCATCTTCCATCAATAAATTCCATTACAGGGTGCTTTATGCAGGGAGCCCCCTGTCTCTTTAAATCAGGGGGATACTGGCTGCCTTCCTGTTGGTCCTGGCTGAGGGTGATGGGTGTTGCATTACAGGGTGCTTTATGCAGGGAGCCCCCCGTCTCTTTAAATCAGGGGGATACTGGCTGCCTTCCTGTTGGTCCTGGCTGAGGGTGATGGGTGTTGCATTACAGGGCGCTTTATGCAGGGAGCCCCCCGTCTCTTTAAATCAGGGGGATACTGGCTGCCTTCCTGTTGGTCCTGGCTGAGGGTGATGGGTGTTGCATTACAGGGCGCTTTATGCAGGGAGCCCCCCGTCTCTTTAAATCAGGGGAATACTGGATGCCTTCCTGTTCGGCCTGGCTGAGGGTGATGGGTGTTGCATTACAGGGTGCTTTATGCAGAGGTGATTCACTGCTGTCTACTCTTTCTGCAGACGGGAAGTTAACGGAAGGGCAAGTCATTCAGTTGGAAGACGGGTCTGCGGCCTATGTCCAGCACGTCCCCAAGAGCGGTAAGCAGATTCTGCATTGGCGTGATGGCAGAGGAGGCTGTGCGTGCCATCTCCATGTGCAGCTACGCTTAGTGCTTTAATACTCCTATAGCACTTTCATACTCCTATAGCGCTTTCATACTCATATAGTGCTTTAATACTCCTCTAGCGCTTTCATACACATATGGTGCTTTAGTACTCATATAGCGCTTTCATACTCCTATAGTGCTTTCATACTCCTATAGTGCTTTCATACTCATATAGTGCTTTAATACTCATATAGTGCTTTCATACTCATATAGTGCTTTAATACTCATATAGTGCTTTCATACACATATGGTGCTTTAGTACTCATATAGCGCTTTCATACTCCTATAGTGCTTTCATACTCCTATAGTGCTTTCATACTCATATAGCGCTTTCATACTCATATAGTGCTTTAATACTCCTCTAGCGCTTTCATACACATATGGTGCTTTAGTACTCATATAGCGCTTTCATACTCCTATAGTGCTTTCATACTCCTATAGTGCTTTCATACTCATATAGTGCTTTAATACTCCTATAGCGCTTTCATACTCCTCTAGCGCTTTCATACACATATGTTGCTTTAGTACTCCTATAGCGCTTTCATACTCATATAGTGCTTTCATACTCATATAGTGCTTTCATACTCTAGCGCTTTAATACTCCTATAGTGCTTTAATACTCCTGTAGTGCTTTCATACACATATGGTGCTTTAGTACTCCTATAGCGCTTTCATACTCCTATAGTGCTTTCATACTCATACAGTGCTTTCATACTCATATAGTGCTTTCATACTCCTCTAGCGCTTTCATACACATATGGTGCTTTAATACTCCTCTAGCGCTTTTATACTCCTATAGTGCTTTCATACACATATGGTGCTTTAATACTCCTATAGCGCTTTCATACTCCTATAGTGCTTTAATACTCCTATAGCGCTTTCATACACATATGTTGCTTTAGTACTCCTATAGCGCTTTCATACTCCTATAGTGCTTTCATACTCATACAGTGCTTTCATACTCATGTAGTGCTTTCATACTCATGTAGTGCTTTCATACTCATGTAGTGCTTTCATACTCATATAGTGCTTTCATACTCCTCTAGCGCTTTCATACACATATGGTGCTTTAATACTCCTCTAGCGCTTTCATACTCCTATAGTGCTTTCATACACATATGGTGCTTTAATACTCCTATAGCGCTGTCATACTCCTATAGTGCTTTAATACTCCTCTAGCGCTTTCATACACATATGTTGCTTTAGTACTCCTATAGCACTTTCATACTCATATAGTGCTTTCATACTCATATAGTGCTTTCATACTCCTATAGTGCTTTAATACTCCTATAGTGCTTTAATACTCCTGTAGTGCTTTCATACACATATGGTGCTGTAATACTCCTATAGCGCTTTCATACTCCTATAGTGCTTTAATACTCCTCTAGCGCTTTCATACACATATGTTGCTTTAGTACTCCTATAGCACTTTCATACTCATATAGTGCTTTCATACTCATATAGTGCTTTCATACTCCTATAGTGCTTTAATACTCCTATAGTGCATTAATACTCCTGTAGTGCTTTCATACACATATGGTGCTTTAATACTCCTATAGCGCTGTCATACTCCTATAGTGCTTTAATACTCCTCTAGCGCTTTCATACACATATGTTGCTTTAGTACTCCTATAGCACTTTCATACTCATATAGTGCTTTCATACTCATATAGTGCTTTCATACTCCTATAGTGCTTTAATACTCCTCTAGCGCTTTAATACTCATATAGTGCTTTAATACTCCTGTAGTGCTTTAATACTCCTATAGTGCTTTAATACTCCTGTAGTGCTTTCATACACATATGGTGCTTTAATACTCCTATAGCGCTTTCATACTCCTATAGTGCTTTTATACTCCTATAGCGCTTTCATACACATATGGTGCTTTAGTACTCCTATAGCGCTTTCATACACATAGGGTGCTTTAATACTCCTATAGCGCTTTCATACTCCTATAGCGCTTTCATACACATATGGTGCTTTAATACTCCTGTAGCGCTTTCATACTCCTATAGCGCTTTCATACCCCTATAGCGCTTTCATAAACATATGGTGCTTTAATACTCCTATAGCGCTTTAATACTCCTATAGTGCTTTAATACTCCTATAGTGCTTTAATACTCCTATAGTGCTTTAATACTCATATAGTGCTTTAATACTCCTATAGTGCTTTAATACTCATATAGTGCTTTCATACTCATATAGTGCTTTAATACTCCTATAGCGCTTTCATACTCCTATAGTGCTTTTATACTCCTATAGCGCTTTCATACACATATGGTGCTTTAGTACTCCTATAGCGCTTTCATACACATAGGGTGCTTTAATACTCCTATAGCGCTTTCATACTCCTATAGCGCTTTCATACACATATGGTGCTTTAATACTCCTGTAGCGCTTTCATACTCCTATAGCGCTTTCATACCCCTATAGCGCTTTCATACACATATGGTGCTTTAATACTCCTATAGCGCTTTCATACTCCTCTAGTGCTTTTATACTCCTATAGTGCTTTAATACTCCTATAGTGCTTTAATACTCCTATAGCGCTTTCATACTCATATAGTGCTTTCATACTCATATAGTGCTTTAATACTCCTATAGTGCTTTCATACTCCTATAGTGCTTTAATACTCCTCTAGCGCTTTCATACTCTCATAGTGCTTTAATACTCCTATAGCGCTTTCATACTCCTATAGCTCTTCAATACTCTCATAGCGCTTTATTAATACTCCTATAGCGCTTTCATACTCCTATAGTGCTTTAAGACTCTCTTAGTGCTTTAATACTCCCATAGTGCTTTAATACTCTCCTAGTCCTTTAATACTCCTCTAGCGCTTTCATACTCTCATAGTGCTTTAATACTCCCATAGTGCTTTAATACTCTGATAGTAGCTTCCTCCCCCTGCAAGCTTTCATCTCTTGCAATATGTCACCGTTTCTATAGCCAGCCTGAGAGACCCCCCCCCCCCCCCCCGGTCTTGTCTCCTGGAGCCATTTGCCCGGTCTGGTTTGTGCCGAGACTCATATCTTGTCATACCAGCCGGATTAATCACGTAGTTACGGTGTGTGATTGTGTTTTACGTCTTTCCTGTAGACGGCCTGCGGCTGGAAGACGGACAAGCCGTTCAGCTGGAAGATGGGACCACGGCCTACATCCACCACTCCACTAAAGGTATCCACGGCATCACGGTGCATCGTCTGAGCCTGTCCGTGCGCTGCTTTCACTATCGTTGTGTAACGTCACTACATCGATGTGATACTCTGTGTTTCACTATCGTGTGTTCATTGCTGTGATACTCTGTGTGTTTCACTATCGTGTGTACATTGCTGTGATACTCTGTGTGTTACTCAGTCATTCACACACAGAGTTTTATAAATCCACAACCTGTGAATACAGACATACGTTGATGTGCCGTGCTCAGTGTGTATCATTAAACACCGGCATGTATTCTGCCCTCGACATACTGGTCTGGTAACAGATCCCTCCGGTCATGTACGGCCACTGAGCTCTGACCTGTGCTGAGCTTTAGGTTCTGTGCGTCCCCCGGGCTCCTATATTCACATACAGCCCGTCGCCTTGCACGGCTAGTAACCATGAGACCGGTGAAACCATATACCTGTGCAATGCACGGCTAGTAAACAATGAGACCGGTGAAACCATATACCTGTGCAATGCACGGCTAGTAACCGTGAGACCGGTGAAACCATATACCTGTGCAATGCACGGCTAGTAACCGTGAGACCGGTGAAACCATATAACTGTGCAATGCACGGCTAGTAACCGTGAGGCTGGTGAAACCATATAACTGTGCAATGCACGGCTAGTAACCGTGAGACCGGTGAAACCATATACCTGTGCAATGCACGACTAGTAACCGTGAGACCGGTGAAACCATATACTTGTGCAATGCACGGCTAGTAACCATGAGACTGGTGAAACCATATACCTGTGCAATGCACGGCTAGTAACCCGTGAGACCGGTGAAACCATATACCTGTGCAATGCACGGCTAGTAACCCGTGAGACCGGTGAAACCATATACCTGTGCAATGCACGGCTAGTAACCGTGAGACCGGTGAAACCATATACCTGTGCAATGCACAGCTAGTAACTGTGAGACCGGTGAAACCATATACCTGTGCAATGCACGGCTAGTAACCCGTGAGACCGGTGAAACCATATACCTGTGCAATGCACGGCTAATAACCCGTGAGACCGGTGAAACCATATACCTGTGCAATGCACGGCTAGTAACCGTGAGACCGGTGAAACCATATACCTGTGCAATGCACGGCTAGTATACAATGAGACCGGTGAAACCATATACCTGTGCAATGCACGGCTAGTAACCGTGAGACCGGCGAAACCATATACCTGTGCAATGCTTGGCGAGCAGGATATTCCATGACCCCCCCTCCGAGGAGCCCTCAGTGTCTACATAGAATCATATCATCTCTTTACCCGTCCTGGTAACTGCGCGTGGATTTATAACCGGCGTCTGTGGACCTCACGCCCTAACACCTCGCTTTGTGCCTCGATCCAGACGTTTACGATCAGAGCTCCCTGCAGGCCGTGCAGCTGGAAGACGGCACCACCGCGTACATCCACCACACCGTCCAGGTCCCGCAGACTGACACGATCTTAGCCATCCAAGCAGACGGCACGGTGGCTGGTCTTCACACGGGGGAGGCTACCATCGATCCAGATACAATCAGCGCGCTGGAGCAGTACGCGGCGAAGGTAAGCTGACCAATCAGAGGGTTTCAGCCATTCCTACCGATACGTTATGGACATCTGAAATGTACCAAGGGTTTGTGTGATCACAGGTGTCGATAGAGGGCGCAGAGACCATTAGCAGCAGCACGCTGATCACAGAACCAGACCAAGAGAAGAAGATGCAGGTTGGTCATTTCATAAATTAACACTTTAATGGATGTTCAGGCTCTACTAATCGCACAGGTCTGCGAGCGAGCACCGATAAATCCACCAGTGAATTCATGACTAGTTGAGGCCGTTATCAGAAGCACCAGTCCCTCACCACAGGATGTGTGTCTGACACGCTCTGCCGATACACTGCGCAACACGCTCTGCCGATAAGCTGTGTGACATGCTCTGCCGATACACTGTGCGACACACTCTGGCGATACGCTGTGCGACACGCTCTGCCGATACTCTGTGCGACACGCCCTGCCGATACGCTGCGCAACACACTCTGCCGATAAGCTGTGCGACACGCTCTGCCGATACACTGTGCGACACGCTCTGCCGATACACTGTGCGACACACTTTGCCGATAAGCTGTGCAACACGTTCTGCCGATACTCTGTGTGACTCGCTCTGCCGATACACTGCGCAACACGCTCTGCCGATACACTGTGCGACACGCTCTGCCGATATGTTCTGCGACACGCTCTGCCGATATGTTGTGCGACACGCTCTGCCGATACACTGTGTGACACGCTCTGCCGACACACTGTGCGACACGCTTTGCTGATACACTGTGCGACACGCTTTGCTGATACACTGTGCGACACTCTCTGCCGAAACACTGTGCGACACGCTTTGCTGATACACTGTGCGACACGCTCTGCTGATACACTGTGCGACACGCTCTGCTGATTCACTGTGCGACATGCTCTGCTGATACACTGTGCAACACGCTTTGCAGATACACTGCGACACGCTCTGCCGATACACTGTGCGACACTCTCTGCCGATACACTGTGCGACACTCTCTGCTGATACACTGCGACACGCTTTGCTGATACACTGTGCTACACGCTCTGCTGATACACTGTGCGACACTCTCTGCTGATACACTGTGCGACACGCTTTGCTGATACACTGTGCGACACGCTCTGCTAATACACTGTGCGACACGCTTTGCTGATACACTGTGCGACACGCTCTGCTGATACACTGTGCGACACGCTTTGCCGATACACTGTGCGACACGCTTTGCCGATACACTGTGCGACACGCTTTGCTGATACACTGTGCGACACGCTCTGCTGATACACTGTGCGACACGCTCTGCCGATACACTGCGACACGCTTTGCTGATACACTGTGCGACACTCTCTGCCGATACACTGTGCGACACTCTCTGCTGATACACTGTGCGACACGCTTTGCTGATACACTGTGCGACACGCTCTGCTGATACACTGTGCGACACGCTCTGCCGATACACTGCGACACGCTTTGCTGATACACTGTGCGACACTCTCTGCCGATACACTGTGCGACACTCTCTGCCGATACACTGTGCGACACTCTCTGCCGATACACTGTGCGACACGCTTTGCTGATACACTGTGCGACACGCTCTGCTGATACACTGTGCGACACGCTCTGCTGATACACTGTGCGACACGCTTTGCTGATACACTGTGCGACACGCTCTGCTGATACACTGTGCGACACGCTTTGCCGATACACTGTGCGACACGCTTTGCCGATACACTGTGCGACACGCTCTGCCGATACACTGTGCGACACGCTTTGTTGATACACTGTGCGACACGCTCTGCTGATACGTTGTTTACCAATATACTGAAACAACACTGACAATCTATTTATACAGCTACACTGTCATTGTTTTGAAGTCGTGCTCTTTTATTATTTTGTTTTTAACTCTCTTTGTTTAGTTGCTGTTAACACAGTCAGCCTCTAGGTGGCGCCTTCCAAGCAGCTAAAACAAATTCCTGTCCACTTTTTCCATAGTGAACACTAACGTTAGCGTCCGGATGAGTGAGGGTTAACGTCAGGATAAGTGTCTTTAACGCATGCCCCCATATTACATCCCTAACGCTAAACCCGTGAAAAACCCCTTAGTGCATCTGTGATTGCGCGAGCTTGCGTGAGCTTAATGTACTATGCGCATCCTATACTTATGAAAAAAGAGAAAGCGGTTAGGTATACCAACCAACCAGGAGGTAATAGAAGTACCGTTTCAAACTTACTTTTATTAACTATTAAAAGTTAAGTCTCAGACCTAACACACATATAGATGAGTAGTAAAAGACACGTACAGTATAGCCGGGTGCATAATATACTTAGGGCTCTATTACATTCTTCGTGCAAACGTTAACGCATGCGGAAAACCGCATTAACGCGAGGGGCAAAACCCTGCACGAGCATAATGTACTGCGCACGTCCTATACTTAACATTGTGAGCGCAAATGCGTTTGTGCACTGGTACGCGGATGGTATTACAATCTATGCGCAAAATTTATTCTTTTGGCGTTCACGGGTTTCCTTGGGGACCGCCGACATGGCCTGGTGCCCGTATCGGCCACCCCCCCCCCCAGAGTCCCTGGGCTAAATACTACCCCTGACCTCCTGCGGTCCTAAGAACTAACAGGACTATACCAGGGGCGGCACAGTCCTGGCCTCTGCCAATACCCCATGCCCCTTTTTCCCCCGTTTCCCCCCCCTCAGTACCCTTGATATATTTAGCTGACTTCTTTAGTTTTTTGTTGCATAAGTATATATGCGACCCCCCCTATTAGGGGATGTTTATCGCTAATGTATTGCTACCCTGAGATGACTTCGTTCTTTGTTCTACATTGCTGTGTTCTTTCTTTTCTGATGACGTTTCATGGCTCGGAGTGGCCATCCTTGCGGGTACCGTTTCATTGTTTGGCCCTTTGAAGCCATTCATTACTTTGTGGTATGTTGCTAAGCTGACTCTTTTCCAAAAGAAAAAATTTTAATAAAAAAATAAATAATAATTTAACACACAGCGTTTGCGCCAGGGCTCGAGTCCTGCGGGAATGCGTGGGAACGGCGTTCCCGCACTTCTCCCACAGCGGTAACGCAGCTTCCCGCTGTGGCCCGAGCCCGAAACAAGCTGGCCGCACATTGCCGGCGCCGCGGCCACGTGGTTTCCTCCTACGACTAGCAGCCGCTGGCAGGAAGTGCGCCGCTCGCCTGGGATCCAACAGCCAGCCGCGATTGGCTGTTGGATCCCAGGCGAGCAGCGCACTTCCTGCCAGCGAGCGCTAGTCGTAGGAGGAAAACACGCGGCCGCGGCGCCGGCAATATGCAGCCAGCTTGTTTCGGGCCTGGTGGAGGTGAGCTGGGGACCGGGGCAATATACCCATGTGTGAGCTGGGGCACTATATACATGTGTGAGCTGGGGCACTATATACATGTGTGAGAGCTGGGCACTATATACATGTGTGAGCTGGGGCACTATATACATGTGTGAGAGCTGGGCACTATATACATGTGTGAGCTGGGGCACTATATACATGTGTGAGCTGGGCACTATATACATGTGTGAGCTGGGGCACTATATACATGTGTGAGCTGGGGCACTTTATGCATGTGTGAGCTGGACACAAAATACATGTGAGAGCTGGGCACTAAATACATGTGAGAGCTGAGCACTATATACATGTGAGAGCTGGGCACTATATACATGTGAGAGCTGAGCAGTATATACATGTGAAAGCTGGGCACTAAATACATGTGAGAGCTGGGCACTAAATACATGTGAGAGCTGAGCACTATATACATGTGAAAGCTGGGCACTATATACATGTGAGAGCTGGGCAGTATATACATGTGAGAGCTGGGCACTAAATACATGTGAGAGCTGGGCACTAAATACATGTGAGAGCTGAGCACTATATACATGTGTGAGCTGGGCAGTATATACATGTGAGAGCTGGGCACTAAATACATGTGAGAGCTGGGCACTAAATACATGTGAGAGCTGGGGCACTATATACATGTGAAAGCTGGGCACTAAATACATGTGAGAGCTGGGCACTAAATACATGTGAGAGCTGGGCACTAAATACATGTGAGAGCTGAGCACTATATACATGTGAAAGCTGGGCACTATATACATGTGAGAGCTGGGCAGTATATACATGTGAGAGCTGGGCACTAAATACATGTGAGAGCTGAGCACTATATACATGTGAAAGCTGGGCACTATATACATGTGAGAGCTGGGCAGTATATACATGTGAGAGCTGGGGCACTATATACATGTGAGCGCTGGAGCACTATATACATGTGAGAGCTGGGCACTATATACATGTGAGAGCTGGAGCACTATATACATGTGAGAGCTGGAGCACTATATACATGTGAGAGCTGGAGCACTATATACATGTGAGAGCTGGGCACTATATACATGTGAGAGCTGGGCAGTATATACATGTGAGAGCTGGAGCACTATATACATGTGAGCGCTGGAGCACTATATACATGTGAGAGCTGGGCACTATATACATGTGAGAGCTGGGGCACTATATACATGTGAGAGCTGGGCACTATATACATGTGTGAGCTGGGCACTATATACATGTGAAAGCTGGGCGCTATATACATGTGTGAGCTGGGCACTATATACATGTGAGAGTTGGGCACTATATACATGTGTGAGCTGGGGCACTATATACATGTGTGAGCTGGGCACTATATACATATTTGAGCTGGGGCACTATATACATGTGAGAGCTGGGGCACTATATACAGTGGCAAGAAAAAGTATGTGAACCCTTTGGGATTACGTGGCGTTTTGCATGAATTGGTCATAAAATGTGCTCTGATCTTCATCTAAGTCACAACAATTTGAAAAACACAGTCTGCTTAAAATAATACAACACAAACATTATATGTTTTCATGTGTTTATTGAACATAACATGTAAACATTCACAGTGCAGGGTGGAAAAAGTATGTGAACCCCTAGCCTAATGGACTTCTCCAAGAGCTAATTGGAGCCAGGAGTGAGCCAACCTTGAGTCCAATCAGTGTGATATTATTGGATGTGTTGCTGAAAGCTGTCCTGCCCTTTAAAAACACACACCACTTTTGGGTTTACTGGTTTCAAGAAGCACTGCCTGATGTGAACCATGCCTCGCAGAAAAGAGCTCTCAGAAGACCTACTATCAAGAATTGTTAACTTGCATGAAGCTGGAAAGGGTTACAAAAGTATCTCTCCAAAAGCCTTGATGTTCATGTGTCCACGGTAAGACAGACTGTCTACAAATGGAGAACTTCAGCACTGTTGCTACTCTCCCTAGGCGTGGTCATCCTGTAAAGATGACTGCAAGAGCACAGCGCAGAATGCTTAATGAGGTAAAGAAGAATCCTAGAGTGTCAGCTAAAGACTTACAGAAATCTCTGGCACATGCTAACATTTTTGTTGACACATCTACAATAAGGAAAACATTAAACAAGAATGGAGTACATGGGAGAACACCACGGAGGAAGCCATTGCTGTCCAAAAAGAATGTTGCAGCACGTTTGAAGTTTGCAAAAGAGCACCTGGATGTTCCACAGCAGTACTGGCAAAATATTCTGTGGACAGATGAAACCAAAATTGAGTTGTTTGGAAAAAACACACAACACTATCAGGGTTATCCAAAGAGATTCGAAAAGTCACCGCACGTTCGGTGACTTTTCGTTCTCTTTAATTCGGTTCCTTTTGCCGATCCCATTTCGGTGACCCTGCGGTGTATTCAGCAAGCACCACAGGGCCCCTGAATTGCAGGGAAAAGCTGCTGCAAACCCACCGAAAACTAACCGCAAAACCCACCGAATGCACGCTGAAAAGCCACAAAAACATCTGGATAAACCTGTCAAAAAGCCCGAGCAGGAGCCGAACACACCCAGCCAAAGCAGCTGACGAGGGAGGTGAATAAATTAGCAAAACCATTTGTATGAATGTGAAATTGAAACGCTGTTTGCAAAGAAACTACTGAGCGAAAATGTCTGAAAATTACATATGAGGTCCAGGGAATGATAATAAAAAGGGCTGTTACAAAAAAAATAAGTTAACCCCTTAAGGACCGAGGACGTACCATGTACGTCATTGCAGCGGGTCTCTCTTAGACCCGCTGACGTACATGGTACGTCCTGCCGTTTTTGAGCTGCCGGAAGCGATCGGATCGCTCCAGCAGCTCAAACGCCATTGCAGGATGCCTGGGAGTCCAGGCATCCGTGCAATGGCCGTTAGAAGTGCCGGGCACCATGTGATCGCTCCCCGGGAGCGATCTACATCCGGTTGCACCGGAGAGGTGCCCGGCACTTCTACAGAGCGCTGGAAGCGATCGGATCGCTTCCAGCTGCTCTGAGCATATTACAAGGATGCCTCGACATCGAGGCATCCTTGTAATATACTTACCTGCCGCCGGTCCGTCCGTGATCGCTCCCCCCGAGCGATCACTTCCGGTAGCGGCAGGAAGTACTGAGTGCCACGAGGTATCGTGGCACTCAGTACAAAATCGATCACTTCAGTGATCAGGTGCTCTGCTGGGTGCCTCGAGGGATCAAGGCACCCAGCAGAGTAAAAAAAAGTGAAAAAAAAGTTAAAAAAAAGTGTGTAAAAAAGTGTAAAAAAAGAAAAATAAATAAAATAAACTGACAGTTAGGGGTAGGGTTAGGGTTAGGGGTAGGGTTAGGGTTAGGGTTAGGGGTAGGGTTAGGGGTAGGGTTAGGGTTAGGGTTAGGGGTAGGGTTAGGGGTAGGGTTAGGGGTAGGGTTAGGGTTAGGGGTAGGGTTAGGGGTAGGGTTAGGGGTAGGGTTAGGGTTAGGGGTAGGGGTAGGGTTAGGGGTAGGGTTAGGGTTAGGGGTAGGGGTAGGGTTAGGGGTAGGGATAGGGTTAGGGGTAGGGTTAGGGGTAGGGTTAGGGTTAGGGTTCTAAGGGCAGGGTCAGGGTTAGGGTTCTAAGGGCAGGGTCATCTTGGGGCTGAGTGGGATGTTCCTAGCCTGCCTCATCAGAGAGGCAGGCTAGCAACATCCAATCAGAAGTTAGAAAAAATCAAAATAAAATTTCTAATTTGTCAGGTCAGGCCTCAGGCCAATATTTTGTAAATATTGGCTCTGACCTCTGTGATTCTCCCTCCC